>CABHPP010099656.1:0-44830 GCA_902168425.1 Peromyscus attwateri
CGTTGGTCACCATGCTTGGGTGTATCCTTGAACACATGGATTTCTGTCTCTGGAATGCTAGGATTAAAGGCGTGTGCCACCACTCCCTAAATTTATTAAGGTACACAATATTTTGGGGAATACAATACCACCACATATAAGGTGTGAAAACCAGGAACTAGACCTGGTTAAGCTTTTAGGCTTCTAGCAGCAGTTCAGCTGAGATTCATTCTGGATAAGGGCTCAGAGGCTTCCAGTCTGAGGAAACAGGATCAGCTGAGGAATTGGCAAGATGAGGTGGCTGTGACTTGTTCTGCTTCTCTGATCTTCCAGCATTCACCCCAAAACCTGGCTTCAGGTATTGTTTTGTTTTTTACTAATAAGACCTTCTAACAATTTGTGCTACAAAAAACACATTCCCACATGCATACATATATACATAGCTAAAAATTTTAAAAATGCTTTTAAGAACAACTTTGATAAATACTATAGAAGAGAAAAAATCCAAGAAACTAATTCCTGCATGAAAACATATGCAATTACATTAATTTTTGAAGGAGATATAAGTTTAAAACCTCAGTGAGATATCACTACCTAATTATAGTACTAGAAAAATACCTGGAGGATACTACAATGCTAAGCATAGTTGAAAGCTGGATGTGTGTGGTGGTCAGAAATTCTACATGAATGAAGTTAAGTAATCTTGAATAAAGAAATGACAGAACAAATAAACATCTAAAATTCTATGATAATGGCCATGTTGGGTGTTGTAGACACTACTGGAAAGCTGTCAGGATGTGTTTAAGTAAAGAAGTGGCTATATTAAAATAGGTCATATGTAGGCTGGTGAACTAGGACTGTGAGTTAGTGTAACTTGGAAGGCTTCTAACCAGGACAACTGATAGTTTAGCACCCATTTCAAAACTAAAACCTCAGGGAGGAAGGCATCGGTGTATATCTGAGCAACAGAGAGTATGCTCTCTGGTGCACGGCACCAAACAAGCTGATCTCAGCCCTTGGGAAAGAGGAAACACAACTGTGTTTGTTGTCTCTGGTCCCAACTCACTGGAATCTTGCTGTCTTTGTAGAGGAGTCTTTCCCACCTAATCTCCTCAAACCAACATGATGCCCTCTGGAAATATCCTCACAGATTTATCCAAACAGGCTTTAACACGTCTCTAGGTATTCCCTAATCCAGGTAAGAAGAAATCTAAAATTACCCATCACTTCACTGACAACATCATAGAATAAAAATATTTAGTATTCGCAAGACATGGGAAAAGTCAGGAGTTTGTTCGGGACAAAATGTGTAAGCTGATAGCTCCCAGTGTTGTAGAGGGAAATCTACCTTGGGGAGTACATTTTGTTGTTTGTAGGATACCTGCATGTTTTTCAATGGAACGATCAAGGCTGGAGTTTCTTTAATAAGTCCATGTCATATCTTACCTATCAGTTATAAATATTGCTTTTGGAGGCTGAAGAATTGGCTTAGTGGTGAAGAATGCTTACTGCTCTTGTAGAGGACTTAAGGTTGGTTCACAGCACCTACATGAAGCAGCTGACCACTGCCCATAATTGTAGAGCCAGGAGGTCTGATGCCCTCTTCTGGCCTCCTTGCACACCTACACTTATGTGCAAATACCTGCAAATGGATGAATAATTGGAAATAAAAATATTACCCTGTATGGATTTAATATCTAATATAAAAATACTAAAAAGAAAAAAGAAATGTCGGGAAACCTAAAAGACTTTAAGGAAAAAATATCCTTTAGCATTATAGATTGAAGCAAATAAAATAAATATGGTGAATGAGATGATTTTCTGTGAAATCTTGAGGAAATTGTTCCACTGTTTCATTTCCTGTGCAGTAACGTAACATGACTTTGTCACCCCTACATGATCAGTCTTGAGCAAGATGGAAAAAACCAATCAAAAAGACTTTTTTCTTTTGAGGTGACTAATATGTCTTCTATCCTCTCCTGATGCAGGTGAGATAAGACACCATCCGCTTCACAAAACCAATGATGGTGCTTTGTAACTTCATTTTATATTATTATCTTCTAGTAAAACTACACACTTGTATTTTGAGAGGCGATATCACTTATTGGGGTATATCAAGCTCTTTGTATTTGTACTGAGAGTAGAGTAATCCTCCTCAGTGTCAATGAGATATGGGCAAGAAAAACAAATTGCTTGACATTTAATATTAATAAATAGCAAACATACATGTTTACAGGGTACAGTGTGATGTTTTGGGATGATTTTACTCAGTTCCTCAACATCTTATCACCTTGTATTCTTATAGTTTTTCTTTTTTTTTGTAATGAGATATTTAAAAATCTAAGTGAGATACACAGCATTTACCTTCCTTTGCCTGTCTCATTTCATCAGCACAATGTTTCCCAGATTAATTAACTTTACTCCGAATTACATAGTTCTCAATCCAAGACTGGGTTGCATACAGATGTTTTATTTTATTTTTTTATCAAGTCATCCAATGATGGACACTTTAAGTTGCTTCTATTTCTTGACTATCATGAATAATACTAAAAAGAACACAGGGCTGCTGTGGGATATTCTGTATGGCAAATGTGTTGCTAATAAAGCACTGATTGGCCAGTGGCTAGGCAGGAAGTAGGCGGGACTAACAGAGAGAATTAAAAGAGCAGGAAGGCAGGAGGAGTCACTGCCAGCCTGCCAGCCAGCAACCGCCAGGACAAGCAGCATGTAAAGATGCCGGTAACCACGAGCCATGTGGCAAGGTATAGATTTATGGAAATGGATAACTTAAGATATAAGGACAGTTAGCAAGAAGCCTGCCACAGCCATACAGTTTATAAGCAATAGAAGTCTCTGTGTTTCCTTGGTTGGGTCTGAGCGGCGGTGGGCCTGGCAGGTGAAAGAGATTTATCCTGACCGTGGGCCAGGCAGGAAAACTCTAGCTACACAGGGCAGGTTCATTATTGAAATACTAATGTCATTTTCAGTGTGTGTGTGTATATATATATGATTGCTGAAACCTATTTAGATTCTATTTGTAGTGAGTCTTTATCTGTCTCACCATCCAACTCCCAAATAAGAACGTGGAGACTTATTATTAATTATGAAAGCCTAGCTGATAACTTAGGTTTTTTTTCTAACTAGCTCCTATAACTTAAATTAACCCATGTCTTTTAATCTATGTCCAACCATGTGGCTTTTACCTCTATCCCATTTTGTGTGTCTGACGTGTTCAGCATCTGGCTGGTCACTCTTGGTGTCTCTGCCCTTCTTCTTCCCAGTGTTCTCTCTGCTTAAAAATCCTGCCTAGCTATTGGCAATTTAGCTTTTTACTAAACCAATCACAGTGACATATATTTACACAATGAAAAGGAATATTCTACAATCATCTATTTTTAATATTTGGGGCTTCTCTGAAATATTTTCTATAATGGCTACACCAATTTTTATTTTCACATGATAAAACGAGGATTCTCACCCTGTCCATACATGCCAGCCCTTTTGTCTTCCATCTGTTTGATAACAGCTACTCTAACAGGAGTTAGGCCACAGATCTGGAACTGGAGTCACAGATGTCTGTGAGCCACCACGTGTGTCACAGGCACTGAAACCTATGTCTTTGGCAAAAGCAGCTCATGATCTTAAGTTCTGAGTCATTTCTCCAGCCCCAGACTCAAGGTTTCTATAAACCAAGTTGTATGTAAAGTTGCTGCTATATAAACCAACCTTAATAGGAATAATTGGAAAAGTTATAATTCACAGATTGTAGCTTGAGTTTTCCTGCCTGGCCCACGGTCAGGATAAATCTCTTTCACCTACCAGTCCCATAGCCGCTCAGACCCAACCAAGTAAACACAGAGACTTCTATTGCTTATAAACTGTATGGCCGTGGCAGGCTTCTTGCTAACTGTCCTTATATCTTAAATTAATCCATTTCCATAAATCTATACCTTGCCACATGGCTCGTGGCTTACCGGCATCTTTACATGCTGCTTGTCCTGGCGGTGACTGGCTGGCAGTGACTCCCTCCGCCTTCCTGTTCTTTTTATTCTCTCTGTTAGTCCTGCCTATACTTCCTGCCTAGCCACTGGCCAATCAGTGTTTTATTAGCAACACATTTGCCATACAGAACATCCCACAGCAACAGATGGTTTGTTAGGTAAGATGAAAAAATATTGATAAAGAAATATGGATTTTGGATAACTGAAAAAATGTCTAAGTACACACATATATGTATAAGATGAAGAATTTCAGATGGTTTTATATAGCCAGTAATATGTAGTGTATAAATGATAATTTATAATGATAAAAATATGACCATTGACCCCCTAACTCACAAAATCCCTCATTCCTTACTTCAGGAGGACTCCCAGAGTTTAGCCTAGTGCTTGGCTGTGGATCTCTGCATCTGCTTTCATCAGTTACTGGATAAAGGCTCTATGATGACAATCAAAGTCATACTGAGGGAACTCACAGACACAGCTGATCTGAACTAGTGGGAGCACATGGGCTCTGGACCAACAATTAGGGAGTCTGCATGGGACCGACCTCGGCCCTCTGCATGTGTGTGACGGTTGTGTAGCTTGGTCTGTTTGTAAGGCTCCTAGCAGTGAGATCGGGACCTGTCCTTGGCACTTAGCTAGCTTTTGGGAACCTGTTCCCTATGCTGGATTACCTCACCCAGCCTTGATGCAGGGAAAGGAGCTTGGTCCTACCTCAATTTGATGAATCATGCTTTGTTCAAGCCCATGGGAAGCCTGACTCTTTCTGAAAGGAGACAGAGGAGGAGTGGATAGGAAAGTGGGCAGATGAAAATGTGGCAGGGGGGTGCAGGAGGGAAGAAAGGAGGGGAAACTGTGGTCAGTATGTAAAATAAATTTAAAAAATGCTAATTACATAAAATAAAATTTAAAAAATATAAGCATTGTCTTTTCTTTTGCTTATCTGAATTTCCTGAATTCTACAATTGACAAAGCACATTAAGATTTGAAAACAAAACAAGACAAAAAAAACATATGGTGCTATTGTAAATAAGGAAATTTCAATTCATTTTTAAGATAAATAGCATTTAAAAGGCTGTGGTATTTGACTTCATTGGTAATTTATTTGCATTCCATTGATTAAGAATTATTTAAAATGAATACACAGGTTTCGGAGACTAGTACGCATGCGTGTATTTCCTACTTCTAGTTGCTCTGTACAGACACAGTCTGCTTAATCTGTGTCAGTTATTTACTCCCATCTTGTCTATCACTGGGAATTATTAAGGAATTCAGTTAAGTACACAGCACAGAAAGTAATAAGCAACATTGTTTCCAATTACTAATGAAATTACAATTTTACCAAGATTTCTCCAGAGAACACATTTAGTCTGGCATTTCAATAATTAAATAAATTCAAATGGCACTGTAAATTGTTTTTATGTAAATCATCTAATAAGGAATGGTATTTTTTTCATATAACGATTACCAGGAAATTGTAACATGTCTAACTTGTCACAAGTCTTTGGAATATTGGTGCCAGATCTCCCTCTGGAAAAAACTCACACAGCAATGGCATGTTTATTATGTTACAAGTTATATCTACTATTTACTCTTCGTGATACTATTGATTTTCAAAGTTTTAAAAATAAGTATCTCAAAACATTGTGTCTGTTTCTTGCAGTTTTTGATTCTTTGTTGTGAAACAGTTGTTAAGTGTTCATTACTTAGCAAGCTGTCATTAAAGAGCTGGTACAGTTGGAATTTCAGTCAAGAATCCATTGCTTCCTCCTCCTCCATGGAGGGGGAACATTTAGCAGTTAGAATCAGAACTAGGGAGTAAATACAGAACTGGTTAATAATATTCTTAAATGCTGGTGTATTTTTATTCAAGTTGATCTTAGGAAAATTATAAAATGATCCTCCCTAGATGTTTTTATTTATCAGTCATCTGAGAGGCCCTATGCATGCAGTGATTATTTTCATAAATGATAACAGACTTTATCTCCTTGGCATGAAGAATCAAATGAAAAAAATACAGAAAGTTAAGGAAGCTTTGAGCTACCAGGAACTTGCAAATTTTTCCCCTAAAGGAACCAGAGAAATTAGATGAAAAAAAAAAAAGATAGAATTTCAGGGTCTTTCAAGATATTTTTCTGAGTTGTTTAACTATATATGTAGCATTTATTGTGGATTTTGTTTTCCTTCTCTTAATTCCTCTTTCAGCTTATATATTGTATCTTCTAGGCATCCCATTCTTCCATATATGACATTTACACAAAAAACTAAATTGCTATAATTATGTGTGTGTGTGTGTGTGTGTGTGTGTTTGTGTGTGTGTACATTAGTGTGCATAGTGTGTTGGCGTGTGCATTTGTCCACATCTCCATGCATGGAAGCCAGAGGTCTATCTATATTGGTGCCTTACACTATTGTTCTCTACTTTCTTTTTCTTTTTTCTTTTTTCTGAGACAGGGTTTCTCTGTGTAACAGCTCTGGCTGTCCTGGAACTCACTCTGTAGACCAGGCTGGCCTCAGACTCACAGAGATCCCCCTGCCTCCACCTCCCAAGTGCTGGGATTAAAGGCATATACCACCACCACCCAGCTCTACTTTATTTATTTATTTACTTTTTGACATAGGGTCTCTTGATGAACCTAGAGCTCACCAATTTAGTAGACTGGTTGTTGAGTGAATTCCTTGGATCCACTCTGCTCTGTGCTGGGGTTACTGTCCAGTGAGCCTCTGGGATCCACTGTCTCTGTGTTGTGGTTAAAGATGTGCCACTGAACCAAGCGTTTATGTGGGTGCTTAGGGTCCAAACTCGGGTCTTCACACTTTCACATCAAGTATATTATCCACTCATCCATTTCTCAAAATTATTTAAAAAATATTTCATCAGCCTTCTACACGTGCCCAGGAGTTCCTGCTCATCTACTTCATATCTCTAAAGTAGAGAATTGCCTCAGTAATCACTAGACATTGATTGAGTCCATGAATGGAATTAATATTAACCAATTATGGCATCTGCTAATAGTAATTCATTTCCTATAATTGCCGATCTAGATAGCTCCAGTTAGAATACAAGAAGCACAGAAATTGTTATAATTTTTTTGTAGCCAGAATGCGTATCAGTTCCATCAAGGCTGTCAGGATAACCCTCACTTCTCAAAATACTCATGCCTCTCTGTTCACGATATACTGAATACATCTGTGTTCCTCATACTAATAAGAAGAACTCATACTTTCAGAAGCTTTGTAGAGAGATGTGGGGAGCTAAACTTGCACTTAGTAAGTGCTTGCTTGCGCTTATTAAGCATCTTGTACTGATGGTGTACATGCTATTTCTTTTCATTACCTCACCATCTATACTGGTTAATTTTTATGTCAACTTGATACAAGCTAAAGCCATCTGAGAGGCTGGAACCTCAATTGAGAAAAGTCATCCATAAGATTAGGCTTTAGGCAGGTAAGCCTTAATTAGTGACTGGTGTGGGAGACCCACCCCGTTGTGGATGGGGACATCCCAGGGGAGGGTGGTCTGTGTTCTCTAAGAAAGCAGGCTGAGCAAGCCATGGGGAGTAAGCCAGTAAAGTCCTCTGCAGCCTTTGCATAATCAGCCTCTGCCTCCTGGTTCCTGCCCTGTTTGAGTTCTGCTTTGATTGCCTTTGATAATGTACTGTGGTATGAAAGTATAAGCAAAATAAACCCTTTCCTCCCCAAGTTGCTTTTGGTTATGGTATTTCATCAGAGCAACAGAAACCCTAACCAAGACATTATCTCAATAAAATAGTAGGTAAGTGTTTATTTCATGGAGTGATAATCTGAGTGCTGGAGAATTGTGCTAAAATACCACATGCTTAGTGTATGTTAGCACTACATTTTAAACCTGTTTTTACTCCAAAGCAAAAATACAGTCCACATATTTAGATCTCCTTTTCTACCTTAAGTGGGTCCCACCTCCTGATGGCACTCCACTGCCACCCAGAGCCAACTACTCTACAACCTACTGCTCCTGGAACTGCCCTCGTATCCATGAAACTTAATTGTGTTTATTATTCTTCTATATTTCCTTTTGTTTGCTGTACACATAGTGCTATGTGGAAAAGAATTATCAACTTAAGTAAACTCCCCTTGGCTTTAAATTTCATGCCCTTGCATAAGACCATCTCAAAAACATTTCCCCACTCAGAACACTTTCCATCTCACTCCCCAACTCCACTTTTAGCTCTTTTTAAACCTCCAATTCTGTGAACTGAAGTTATTTTCTGCCTTAGGTTAAATTACAGAATATACTTGAAATCATCTCCTAAAACGCTAAAGGTGTACCTAAGTATTTGGTAGTTGGCTATTATTATTGGTATTAGTCATTTTAGAATATCCATCTTGATTTTATTGAACAGTTAAGGCCTTTCTATATAACTGGCTGTATTCTCTAAGACTGATTATTTTTTTTAAACGTGTGCATTAAACTACTCAAAAGTCTGCTTCAGATGTGGAAGGTGATGGGTATATGAATTTTAATCATTTCACTATGTAAGTGCACATCAAAATATCATGTTTGACACCATAAATTCATATGTTAAACTTAAAATTCAGGGCCAGTAGGATGACTCAGTGGTTAAAGGTGACTATTGCCAAGCCTGATGACCTAAATTTGATGCTTGGGATCCGCAAAGTGGAAGGAGTGACTCCACTCTCAGAATTTGTTCCCTGACCTCCAGAGGGCTCTGTCTCTGTCTCTGTCTCTGTCTCTCTCTCTCTCTGTCTCTCTCTTTCTCTCTCTCTCTCTCTCTCTCTCTCTCTCTCTCACACACACACACACACACACACACACACACACACACACACACGTAGTGGGTAGCCATTCCAGCTTTGATCTGGAAGTTCCAACCCCCATTGAGGCTTCGGTAACTGTCACACCTACAAGGCAGGGCCAAGAGAGGACCCTGGAGACCCGAGATCCGGATGGGCCAGCTCTCTCTGTTCCTGGACCCTGGACGGTGGAGGTTGACTGAGCAGAGCTCCAGAGAACACCACTGGACTGTGATACACCTTCCCCAGACCCTGTGACCTACCTATCCCTTCATTTGTAAATTACGCCACTAATAAACTTTCCTTTTAACTATGTGGAGTGGCCTTAATAATTTCACCAATACACACACACACACACACACACACACACACACACACACACACATACCCACACACATTTTAATAACTTTAATTTCAGAAAATAGGCGAGTACCCTATTTCTCAGGTTCTAATTCAGAAATGGTACCAACACAATTGAATATGGGTTTGTAGCCTCTGCTAATGTGCTGTTCTGAAGCCCAAGTTTGAGAACTACTATAAGAAAAATAAATGTTTCCCCAAACTGTTAGCATCCAGCTCCCCACTTACTCTCCACAGTTTCATTCTCTCTCATGCCCAAAAGTATATTTTCCACTATCTGAGTTGTTAATAGAACCCCTGACCTTCTGGTTAATATCTCCACGTCACCCGACTTACACACAGCAGCTGTTATCTTGAAATGCTCTATCATAAAGTACTGCTCTCGATCACTGAGAAGTGTCACATTCAGCTCCTTCCTATGTCATCTTCTCTCCCACTCTGCTACAAGGGCCAGATTATGCTTCTGCTTTGTCTGGGAACTCCAGTGTTATTTGTCAGTCACACTCTTGTGCTGTGAGCAGATTCATTCATCAGACCACTCTGACTCGGTTCCACCGTGGATTAAGTGGTCAGCTGCCTGCATGTTTTTCCTGCCAGTGTTCTGCACCCCTTGAGGACCCTTTCCGTCGTTAGTCTTGGATTGCTTTATGGTGAGCCTTCTGTTGGCAGAAAACAGAGATGCTGGAGAAAGTTGTGTGGCTCAGCACAGTTGACTCACTGGTTGAGCCTGTCTTACAAGTTCAGCATGGTTGGCTTCTCTTACTTGGTCCTCCACCTCCTCCCTCACTGACTCCTCAAACCTCTGGACACAGAGACTTTTTCCACTAATTGCTTTACAGCCCCCTAACCTATTGGGTTTCTCACCTTTAGTCAGCTTTTCTGTTCTTACTTCTGTATTCAATCATGTCTCAGAGGCACATACCTCTTTGGAAGAGCCAAGTTAACGAATGACTTTGCAAATCAATGTCCTGTACACCTTTGACCTCGTGCTTTCAAACTTAGAAAGTTACTTGTTTTGACATTTCTGTAAACTGCCTTCCTCCGCAGCCTCATGTTCTTATTCCCACTTTGGTATTCTCTCTAACTATCTCAGTTTGCTTTTTCTTTTTTTAGTGAATTTTGAAAAGTGTATCTTCTTGTCTCTTCCAAATACCAGTTTTCTGTTATCAATCAGGGTCTGTGGATGAATGACCCTGTTCCATTTAATTAATGAAATTCCACAGTAACATCTTTTCTCCTCAACTCCAGGATCTTGGATGGAGGCCCAGTCACTCCATGAAAACACTTTCCTTAAAGCTGCGAATGGAAAAATTATGTCTCTCTATCTGTCCCAACTGAGCTGAATGGATGTGATCAGCATGGATTCTTATTATTTCACTGCTACATTTTTACTTATTTATGTCAACTTACCTATACTTTTGGAGAAAGGGTGAAGCATTTTGCATTGTGAAATTGGCATGAGCCTCTGGAGGTTAACAGTAGAATGTGATGGTCCTAGAGTTGTATGTGGATGTCATTTGATGAGAGGTAGATTTATGGTGGTTAGTTTTGATTGTCATGAACAAGACATGGAAAACTAGTAAAAACCTCCTCAGGATAGATCTGTGTAGGTGCTTCTATGATTTGCTAAGTTGACAAGATTCATCTGGATTCCAGAATCCCAGCAATACAACAGTTGCATGGCCTTTCTTGGGAAGATAGGGACAGATTTCTCTCTATTACCTACAGATAAGATACTGTTAGGAGACCAAAACAATTATTCCATTCAGGTTTAGTTTAATAAGCCTATGAGCTTGTAGCCGTTTCTTAGAGGAATGTAGTCAAGGGGGTACTTGAGGAACACAGATGACCCAAAGGCAATTTTGTCACTGAAAAGCCCACCGCAGAACTCCCCGCATGACTTGCAGACACCTCAGCTGATAGAAGAGTCTTCCCTCCCCAGCAATTGTACAGCCTTTGAGAGGAACCTTGTAAGTTCAGCATACTGAGACTTTAAGTGTTGCTTGTTATGTTCTACTGACCAAGAAAATAGCAAAAGGACCATATTTTTCACTCACAGGCCGTTTCAAGATAAATGTAAAAAAAAAAACCACCTTGTCTTTTGTGATTCATAAATTATTTCTCAGATTGAAAAAAGTAAAGTTTATCATACTTAGTTTTATTTTTGCTTCACATTCTCTAATGAGATAGTATATTTCATAATTTCAAAGATTATAACCTACAAAGCCATTTTAAGCAATTAGAAGTAGACACTTGTAGCATGAATCTTAAAAGTTCTTATTAATAAAAACAAACCTGATGCCAGGTATTGGGGTGAATGCTGGAAGATCAGAGAAGCAGAACAGGCCACAATCACCTCACCTTGCCAGTTCCTCAGCTCATCCCATTTCCTCAGACTGGAAGCCTCTGAGCCCTTATCCAGAATGAATCTCAGCTGAACTGCTGCTAGAAGCCTAAAAGCTTAACCAGGTCTAGTTCCTGGTTTTCACATCTTATATACCTTTCTGCTTTCTGCCGTCAATTCCTGGGATTAAAGGCGTGTGTCACCATGCCTGGATGTTTCCAGTGTGGCCTGGAACTCACAGAGATCTGGTTGGATTTCTGCCTCTGAAATGCTAGGATTAAAGGCATGTGTGCCACCATTTTCTGGCCTCTATATCTAATGGCTGTTCTGTTCTCTGACCCCAGATAAGTTTATTAGGGTGCACAATATTTTGGGGAACACAATACCACCACATTTCCTCTTTTTTTTGTCTAAAATTAAAAAAGCTTATAACTAATACAAGAAAAACTATATCCAATAAGTATATACAATATATACAGTCAAGTATTACATTAACAATGTCTAGTCCATTAACATTTAACAGATTCAGATGAAAAACTCCATTATATATATTAACAATGTCCAGTCCAGTAATATTTGATAAACTCAGACAAAAATTTTATTACTTATCCTGTTTAAAACAAGTAGTTCCTTTTTAAAAGTAGATTCAATAATTGAACTTTTTATCTTATCATATCCGCATTCTCTCTTTTTTCTTTTCATAATAGATTCAATAATCTACCTTTTGTCATTTTTATATCTTCCCCTTTTTCTTTTTAGAGTAGATTCAATGATCTACCCATTTATCCTATTATTTATCTTTTTCTCAGAGTAGATTAAATGATCTACCTCATATCTATATTCTCTTTTTTTTTCAAGCAAAAACTCTGAATCTAATCTCCTTGTTCAGCTTTTTTCCTGACCATTAACAATTAACAACTTGTAACCAACCATCATAAACAATGACAATATCCATAACTCATTAAACAACCAAAAAAACACCCACCCCATCTCTTGGGAATGTAGGCGTTGTTTTCTTAAAATTACTTCCTGTTTTCTTGGCATAAAGACATCTTTAGGGAATCCTAAAAAGAAATTTTTGGGGTTAATTGTCAAGTCCTGTATCATTTGTCCAGTCGCTGAGTGTAGCTAGAGTTTTCTCCAGTCCTGCCTGGCCCATGGTCATGACAAATCTCTCTCACCCGCCAGTCCCACAGCCGCTCAGACCGAACCAAGTAAACACACAGAAACTTATATTACTTAAAAACTGTGTGGCCATGGCAGGCTTCTTGCTAACTGTTCTTATATCTTAAATTAATCCATTTCTATAAATCTATACCTTGCCACGTAGCTCATGGCTTACCGGCATCTTCATATGCTGCTTGTCATGGCGGCAGCTGGCAGTGACTCCCTCTGACTCAGCCTTCCTCTTCCCAGAATTCTTCTCCCTGTTAGTCCTGCCTATACTTCCTGCCTGGCCACTGGCCAATCAGTGTTTTATTTATTGACCAATCAGAGCAATTTGACATACAGACCATCCCACAGCAGCTGAGTAATGAGAAAGTGCAGGGCTTGTTTCAAGTCCTTGTTCAAGTAGTCTGTCAGGCTGGATCATCTCAGGTAGCCATCTCAAAATTGTCCTGAGTAGTTTGTAGTCCAGAGTCGATCTTTCCATGGTGTTATTCAGCTTAATGGCTTTACCATAGTCCTTGTGGAATCATCTGGGACCATCTTTGTGGGATCCCATCATCCTTTTGAAGATTTCAAAGTTGCTGTTAGGTGTGGTCATGGTTCCCTGTAGTTTTTTTTTTGTGTGTGTGTGTGTGTGTGTGTGTGTGTGTGTGTGTGTCTCCTCTGTGATTTGGAGTAATCACAGTCTGATAAATGTCTGTCTCTCGCAACCATGAGTGTTCTTCCCTAGAAGAGAAAATCTTCACAGCAATTTCTTCCCACCATTTGTCTTGCCAAACTTTTCCAAACTGACCTTTGCTGATGCTTTCTTGTAACACGATGGTCCTGGCAATTCTTCTCTGAACAAGCAGCAGTAAACCCTTTGTCCCAGGTAGCAGTATCACCGCAGTCACCAACACGATGAGAAGGAGCCAGCAACTCGGAGCAGCAGCCACTGCCTCCATGGTTCCACCGCCACCGTTTGTGGCTGGGCCCAGCCATAGCTTCTCTTCAGCAAGCCTCCTAGGCCGCCTTCAAACTTGGGATTCTCCTGCCTCTGCCTCCTTCAGTAAATTCAACCGGCGTGCGCCACCACAACAGACACTAACTATACAATGCTTTAATATTTTGTTTCTATAAATCAGCCTTCTGAGCCTGCTCCTCTCTCCAGGAGGGAGTCTTTCAATTCAGAGGCAATCACTCCATGACGTGGCTCCGTACTCGGGTGCAGAGGGAGTGGAAAGAGACGATAGGAGAAGCTCAGTGCAGGTATTGTTTCTGTGTAGTGACCACTGTGATATGGGCTTTTCTATTGTGCCCACCTCTCCACAATGCACTAAAACCACAAGCAAGAAAATCCTGTCTCCATTACATTGTGTTGCTCAGCTCAAGCACTTGGTCACAGTGGCAGAAAAGTAACAAACACAGCTATCAGTTATTAATTTTTTAGTATGGTGCTTGGTATTGAACTCAGGACTTTTCTCACACCAGGCAAATACTTTATAACTGAGATACACACTTCATCTTTTCCATTATTTTTGTAAGTATTATTTTCTTGTTAGTTTCCATGCATATTCTTTCTTCCCTACTTTTACATGATTTATAACATTCCAGTCTTTTCCTAACCTTAACTAATACTCTCCTTATTTCCCATTAGGCTTTGGAAGACAACATTGCCTATATAAGCTTTGGAATGAAATTCTTACCTTTGACCTCAATCCCTAACACTTCTATTTCTTTGTAGGATTATCCTTATAAAGTTGTCTTAGTCAGTGTTTTACTACTGTGAAGAGATACCATGACGACGGCAACTCTTACAGAAAAAAAAAAAATTTAATTGGGTCCTACTTATAGTTTCAAAGGTTTAGTCCATTATCACCATGGCAGGAAGCCTAGTGGCACACAGGTGGACATGTTACTGGAAAGTAGCCGAGATTCTGTATGTGAATCTGTAGGCAGCAAGAAGAGAGAGCCACTGGGCCTGGTTTGGGCTTTTGAAAACCTCAAAGTCCACCTCCAGTTACACACTTCCTCCAACAAGGCCACACCTCTTAATCTTTTCAAATAGTGTCACTTCCTGGTGATGAAGAATCAAGCATTCAATCTATGAGCCTACGGGGCCATTCTTATTCCAACTACCATAATGCCAAAATTTAGTTTCTTCTTAAACAAGTGCCCCTTCCAAAAATATTCCCTATTTTCTTTCGGAAGCAATACCATCCAGCCCAGACCACACATGGATTCTTGGCTCCTTGTTGACTTCTACCTTGCAGAGGGTGTCAATAACGAGATTGATTTAGTGTCCTGGAGAACTTCCGTCTTTCCCAGCACCGCCTTCTAACCCTTGAAACATGTCTACTTTTCTCCAATAGCCACTCATTGAACTCAATGCATCATTCTTCATATTACGTCATTAAACTCTAAAAACCTATAATGATCATATTCTGGCCTTTGTGTCTGTCAGTCTGTGGTCAAGCCATGCATCGGCTGGCCACACTTTGCCTTGTGTCTTGTTCTCTCCCAAACAGCTGTGTCTGTGGTGACATGTGCCCTGCTTGTTTCCACATTTGTGCCTCCTCCTCTTTGACTTAATTTCCTGCCTAGAAATAAACCGTGTTGTCTCTCCCTTTCCTCATGCTCTCCCCCATAGTTAGAGCCTGTGTTCCTTTGTAAGACTAGCCCTTCCTTTGGAAGCTTTTACCTGTCACTGTACCCCATTGCCCTTTCTCTTGACTTCCCTCCCCCACCCAGGAGCTCACGTTAATTATACATTCTGCTGAGCCCTTCCTTAGAATCATGTGCATCAGTTCCCTGGTGAAACAGTAAGGATCATCGTCCTGGATTCTATCCACTACAAATATGTATTGTACAGAATTTCTAATAGTTCATGACTCTAGTTGGGGGCTGTATAATAAAAGGGGCTTAACACAGATTACCTTGCTGTTGTATAGAAAGATTCAATTTAATTTAATTTGAGTTTTCATGAGTAATTTTTAAAGATTTTTTTTTGTCCCTCCTGCCAGCTCCCAAATCATGATGTGGAGACTTCTTATTACTTATGAAAGCTCGGCCTGTAGCTTAGGCTTGTTTCTCACTAGCTCTTATAACTTAAATTAACCCATTTCTGTTAACTTACTTTCTGCCTCACGGCTTTATTACTTTTACTCTGCCCATGCTGCTTTCCTGAGTCCTCCGTGTCTGGCTGGAGACTCTTCAGAACTCCACTCTTCTTCTCAGCATTCTCCCTGCTCTGATTGTGATTGGCTGTTTAGCTTTTTATTAAACCGATCACAGTGAAATATCTGAATGTCACAAAAACTTGCAATGTATGTTTTGTGTATTGATTCTCATTCTCTTCTACCCCGTCTTTCTGTCCCCACTTCATCTATCTTTTAAAACATAGTCAGACTTTAAAAGAAAATCAAGATTCAACCCCATATTCTAATGATATATATATAAAATGTTTAAAATACATTAAATCAAGAGAATCTAAAAAACATGTTGAGTTTTTGAAAAACATATATATTTTATAATGTTATTTAAATAAAAGTACTCTATGGTAAAGATTCATGGAAAGAAAATATTATATCACTCTGTAACTAATGTCTACTTTTAATCTCTTAAAACAGCTTTTGTTGGTTATACATTTTTAAAGGATAAGATTTATTATTACATTAGCAAATGTAATACAAACTAAGCATATTAAACTATTTTTTCTATATGAAAGTAATTTAATTTATGAATCACAAGAGACTGATAGTTTACTATATATACTTGTGTTACAGTAACCAGTCCATGAAGAGTACGGTCTTTGCCTATTTTCCTGGTCAGCACCACACAGCACAGCTGCTTCTGGAGAAGATCTGAATTCCTGCCACTGACCTGTCATGGCCACTGGATGTCACTAAGACCAATAACATGTCACAGTGTGTCAGATGTTCAGGAGGGATGAGTGCTAGTTCATTTTCAATCTTTATTCAGCAAAACTGAGGATTAAAATTTATAAGCAATAATTGATTTATGGAAAATAAAAGGCTGCATGAAAACATGCAAAATGATGAAGGAAGAACCGCTGATAGGCATGGAAACAAATCTCAGTGTGTGACGGACGGATGAAACTCTAACAGGCCACTGACTTGTCCTAATGATGCAGATAAAACTCTGATTCAGTACCTGTACCCTTCTGCTATAAAGAATGCAGACATTTTTACCTGCCATCCTAAGTGCTTGTTGTCATGACCAGAGTTACAGTATCTTTATCACTGATATTCAAACTTCTTGTACCTCCAAATCTGATTTTTCTTGGAGACGGGGGCTTTACACAGGCTGTGAAGTTAACATGAGGTCATGGGTGGGGAGCATGATATCACTGATGTTCTCATAAAAATGGGGATTCAGACAGAGTTTTCCAGAGGCTGGCCACAATGGAAGGGGAATTTGGGAAAGCTGAACATCAAAGACAAGTCGAGCAAGCCTGGAGTGGGTCCTTCCCTCACAACCATCAAAAAGACTCTGTATAGACAGCATGATGCTCTTTATCTCATCAAAATTTAGAGATCAGGGATGCAAGAGGGAGATTGTCAAAGTCCAAACATAACCTGCTTTATGACCATCACCATGGACTATGTTTTCTTCAATCACACTGTAAAAGAACACAAACATGTACATTCTCATGAATTTTGCCACTGAATTTTCCCATGTAAATCTTGCCAAAGACATTTTTACTCATATTTCTAAGTTTAATACCAATAAACTCAAACACATTGCAAGTCATAATCCAAACAAAACTAAGATCATCAAAATGACAATTTCAAAATATTACATTTATGTAAGAAAATTTCCAGAGTGCTTGTAACAGTAATAATCAAAATCAATAGTGTTTCAATAGGTGGAGTACTTGAAAAAGAATGGACATAAAACAGTAGTGACCAGATAAGTCAATGATAGAGGTTCTTAGTATAGCCCTTTTTGTGTGTGATACTGGGGATTAAACCCAGGGTTTTGTGCATGGGAGGCAGTTACTCTAATAACTCCAGTACTTCCATCCCCCATTTTAAATGTTGAGACAGAACCTTGCCAAGTTAAGTTTCCTGGTTTTGAACTCACTGTAGCTCAGGGAGGCCTTCAACTGTGTCCCTCTAATCTTAGCTTTTACTGTAGCTAGGGTTATAGGCATGCGCCACCAAAATGGGCTTATTATAATAGGTTTCATTCTTTAAAAATATCAAATTGATGCCTAAAAGTGGGAAAAATAAATTAAGCGACACCCATGAAGGGATTCAAATATTGTCAAAGGATCATAAATACTGGCATTATAATTTCTGATATCATAGATTAAAAAAACCTACGCTTGGTGAATCATTATGAATAAACAAATATTCTTATGCTTGGGAGAGTCTGTTTAGATGAACAACAAAAGTTCTTGTAATCATGGGAATTATATCTGCTCAAAAAAGACCACGTTAGCACAGGAAATGCAAACAGCTCTGCCTTTGCGATTTGCCTGCACACTCTGCCACCTGTTACTAACCCGGGTGCCAGCCAGCTATGTTTATGCCAAAGCACAATCCCCATCTCAGGTGCTCCTTGCAATCAGGGCTAATACAGAAGCATCTGTGAGCCCTTCCTCTTAATGTTTTGGTCTAAAAAAATAGAGCTAGCCGTGGGTTAAAGTATGCACAACAACATTATATGTGTATGGTTTGACTCTTTTATAAAGTTTTCAATAATTCTTAAAAATCCCAAATGGAATAAGGTTGATTTTCCTCAGAAATTCTCAGAGTGTTTTTATTGATAAACAGAAAACCTCAAATGACTTGAGGTTTATCTCAGGATTATTGTTTTTTCCTGGTGACTTGATTTTTAACATGCTTGCCTCTAGTTTACTGTAATTATCTTTTATCAGAAAATGCCAACACATCTTTTACTGGCATTCTCTTTTGCACTGAACCCATTGCAATGTACAGATTGACCTGGCCATGCAGTATCTTTGTTTGTGATAATAATGAATATTCAATTTTCATGAAACCCAATAGAAGTTTGAGAGTTGCTAAAGATAAACACAGGGTTTCATATATGGCTAGGGAAACATTCTACTTCTGTCCTGAAGTATTGGGTTATAGAATAGTTAAATGTTTCATTGGAATTATGTTTGGGGGGTGACTAATAATGGAATAGTTGCTTTCATGAAAGAATTTATTCAATTAAGTCTATGGAGGGTTACCATTGGTATTAGCAAGCCTGACATGCTAAACCTTCATACTTTCTTTTTATAGTGAAAGATAAAAGAGACAGACTAGCCATTTCCTCACCTTCCTCCCCTGAGACAAAAGACTGGCAGTTGGCAGATTAAGTCAAAGGCCTGGCAGGCTTCGGCTTCTGCCAGTGGGGCCCCCACTGCCTGTGGACCAGTTTGACATGTTCAAGGCCAGAGACAAAGATGTGGGGCTACCAGCCTCCCTATTGTCTTTGTTCAAAATGACCAACACTAAGTTGGAGGATGAAACCTAAAAGGACCCCTCAAAGATGTTTAATACCCCAGACCTCAGGGAAAGACTGGATTTTGGCTTCCAGAAGGCCCCCTCTGCTTTACAGATGTTTTTTGCTCTCTGTGTGCCTCACTGAATTGGGTTTCCTTTCCAGCAATAAATGCCATTCTTTGCTAATTGGGGGACAGGGGAGGCAGCCAACACATTCATATCTTTATCTTAACTGAAGTTAGAACTAGACTTTCGATTAGGCTTGGGGATCTCAGCTCAAATGGTGCTTTGACAGATAAACAGGTACTTGCTGTTGTGTCGCTATGAGATTTATTAATCATAGGCTTTTGCTCTCAGTGTTGACACTAAAATGGAAAAGCCTCGTGCTATTGCTGAAACGCTCTCTTAGTGATGCATCCCAGTTTCTGGAAGTCAACCTTTCCTAGCACCATCTGAATGTTGACAAAATCCTCATGACAAATGACAGCCAGAGCTCATCCAGATTTTAGCAAGTATCTGGATGTTTGGCATCGTGTATGAAAATTCCAGATGGTCGACTAGATTTCTCACTTTTCATTTCGATGTTTTCCCCAAGAGTTTCATTCAGTTATAATGTTCATTCATGGAGACAGCTTGTGGTAGACCTATGACTTTCAGGAATATTCTTATCTTTTATTAACAGAACATGTGGCAATTTTTCGACATGCCATCCTTTTGCAGATTAAAGTAGCATTAGTGCACAATTAAAATATTTGCAGGTTTGCAACCTGTGGTCTGAGTGAGCAAAACAAGTTGATTTTCTTCTCTTCTTTCACATATAATACAGAAAAAAATCTTGGGCAAGGCATGTAAGAGCTCAGCCCCAGAAGACAGATGCCAATTGTATGTTCAATGCTCTGGTCTGAGCTACCATTAAAATAAATACTTACTTTTATTTTATCTATATGACTGTTTTTTCTGCATGTATGTAAGTGCAGTAGATATATGCCTGGTGCCCACTTAAGCCAGAAGAGGGCGCTAGCCCATGGACCTGGTACTGGTTTAAGCCTCATGTATGTAGGTGTTGAAAACCAAACCTGACTTTTATACAAAAGTGGCCAGTGCTCTTAACCTCTGAGCCATCTTTCCAATACCAACTTCTATGTGGTTTTGAATGGGAGGCTTCCTTGACCTTTTCGCTTCTAGGTGTGTGGATTTATGTCTGGGACTTCAATTCCATTGATCCATGTATCTGTTTTTGTGCCAATACCACAGTATTTTTCTCTTTTATCCGTATAGGTCTGTAGTAAAATTTGAAATTTGGAATGGCGATACCTCTAGCCATTCTTTTATTATTCAGGATTGGTTTTAACTATCTTTGTGTGTGTGTGTGTGTGTGTGTGTGTGTGTGTGTTTCCATATCAAGCTGAAAATTGTCCTTTCTAGATCTCTGAATAATTTGTGTTGGAATTTTCTAGGGACTGCACTGAATCTGTAGATTTCTTTTGGTAGGATGGTCATTTTTACTGTATTGATCTTACCGACCTATGAGCATAGGAGAGCTTTCCATTTTCTGATACCTTTTTTAATTTCTTTCTTCAATGACTTGAAGTTTTTGTTATACAGGTCTTTCAATTGCTTGGTAAGAGAAAACCCCAAGACATACTATTTGAGGCTGCTGTGAAAGGTGTTTTCATGATCTCTTTTTCAGTCCATTATCATTTGTTTATAGGTGGGCTACTGATTTTTGTGTATTAATTTTGTATCCAGCTACTTTGCTGAAAGTGTTTACAGTGCTAGAAGTTCCCGAATGGAACTTTTAGGGTCACATGTATATTATCATGCCATCTGTAAATAAAGATACTTTGATTCCTTTCTAACTTGTATCCCTTTGATCTACATCAGTTTTCTTATTGTTTTAGCTAAGACTTCAAGTACTATATTGAACCAGATATGGAGAGAGTGGACAACCTTGTCTTCTTCTGGGTTTTAGTAGAAATTGTTTGTGTTTCTCTCCATTTAAAGTGATATTTGAAATGTGCATTCTGTAAAATGCCTTTATTATGTTGAGCTACATACCTGTATCCCTAATCTCTTCAGGACTTTATCATGAAGCATTGTTGGATTTTGTCAATGGCCTTTTCTGCATCTAATCAGGTGATCATGTCATTTTGTCTTTCAGTTTATTCATATAGTGGATTACATTTATTGATTTATGTATGTTGAACCATTTCTGCATCTCCAGGATAAAGCATACTTAATCATAGTAGATGATTTTTTGATGTATTCTTGGATTCAGTTTGCAAGTATTTTATTGAGTATTTATGCAAGTACTTTATTTGCATTTATGTTCATAAAAATGGCTCTGTAGTTCCCTTTCTTTGGTTGCTTAGGTATCAGAGCAACTGGGACCTCATAAAACAAATTGGGCAATGTTCCTTTTGTTTCTACTTTGTGAAATAATTTGAGGAGTGTTAGTATTAACTCTTCTTTGGAAGTCTGATAGAATTCTTCTCTAAAACCATCTGACCCTGGGGTTTTGTTGGTTGGAAGACTTTTAATGACTATTTCTATTTCACTAGGCATTATTGGTCTGCTTAAATTGTTTATCTGATCTTGATTTAAATGTGGTAAGTAGTATGTATTGAGAAAACTATCCATTTCTTTTTAGATTTTCTAATGGAATAAAGTATGTCCTTACAATTCTCTTGATTTCCTCAGTATCTATTGCTATGTCCTTCTCTTTATGTCTAATTTTATTAATTTGGACATCATCTCTTTTCCTTTTAGTTAATTTGGATAAAGCTTTGTCAATCTTATTAATTTTTTAAAAGAACCAACTCCTTGTTTCATTGATTGTTTGTAATTTTTTTGTTTTTATTTTATTGATTTTTAGCTTTGAGTTTCATTATTTCTTGGCACATACACCTTTGGGGTATGTTTTTTTTCTTTTAGTTCTAGAGCTTTCAGGTGTGCTGTTGTGTTACTAGTATGAGATCTCTCCAGTGTTTTGATGTAGGCACTCAATGCTATGAACTTGCCTCCTAGAACCATGTTCATTGTGTCTCATTTGTTGGATATGTTGTGTATTCATTTTCATTTAATTCTAGAAAGTTTTTAATTTCTTCCATAATATGTTGGATAAAACAATAAACAATAAAAAATACAGAGAGAGAGAGAGGGGTTGGGGGATCTAAAGACATTGGACAAAAAGATCAAACTTTAAAAATATTGTCTTACTCTATTTTTCATTCAGTAGTGAGTTGTTAAATTCCATGAGTTTATATGCTTTCTGTTTTCTCTGTTGCTGATTATATGTAGCTTTAACCTTTGGTAGTCAGACAGAATGCAGGGTGTTATTGCAATTTTCTTGTATGTGTTGAGATGTAGTTTGTGTCCAAGTATGTGGTCAATTTTGGAGAAAGTTACACAAAGTACTTAGAAGAAGGTGTATTCCTTTTGTGTTTGGGTGAAATGTTTTGTAAATATCTCTTAGGTCCATTTGCTTTATAATATCTGTTAGCTCTAGTATTTCTTTTTTTGGTGTTTGTTTGGATGACCTGTCCATTGGTGAGAATGTGGTATTGAAGTCTCCTACTATCAGTGTGTGAGGGTCAATATGTGGTTTAAGCTAGTAATGTTCTTTTACAAAAGTGGACACCCTTGTATTTGGAACATTGATGTTAAGAATTGAAATGTCATCTTGGTGGATTTTTCCTTTGATAAGTATGAAGTCCTTCCCCATCTTTTTTGATTAGTGTTAGTTTGAGGTTTATTTTGTCAGATATTAAGATGACTACAGCAGCTTGCTTCTTAGGTCCATTTGCTTGGAATATCTTTTTTCATTTCTTTTTCCCTCTGTGGTGATGTCTATTCTTGATGATTAGGTGTGTTTCTTGGATACAGCATCAGGATGGATCCTGCTTTCCCATCCATTCTCTTAATCTGTGTCTTTTCACTGGGGAATTGAGACCACTGATGTTGAGAGACATTGAGTGAGGTTTGTTGATTCCTATCATTTCCTTGATTTTGTTGTTGTTGTGTTGTATGTGTGTGTGTGTGTGTGTGTGTGTGTGTGTGTGTGTGTGGTTTCACATGTTTTGATTTGCTAGTCTGAGACTATTTGTTTCTTGTGTTTTCTTGGGTGTGGTTAACCTCTTTAGGTTGGAGTTTTCCTTCTAGCACCTTCTGTAGGGCTGTATTTGTAGATGATTGCTTAAATGTGGTTTTATCATGGAATGTCTTGTTTTTGCCATCTACTGTGATAGAAATTTTTGCTGGGTATAGTAGTCTGGATTGTCATCTGTGGTCTCTTAAAATCTGTAGAGCATCTGTCCAGGGCCTTCTGGTTTTAAAGTCTCCATTGAGGAGTCAAGTGTTATTCTCATAGGTCTGCCTTTATGTGTTACTTGGCCTTTTCCCTTGCAGCTTTTAATATTCTCTCTTGCTTCTGTATTTCTAGTGTTCTTATTATTATATGCTAAGGGGATTTTGTTTTCTGGTCCAATCTATTTAGTGTACCGTATGCTTCTTGTACCTTTATAGGCATAGCCTTCTTTAGGTTAGGAAAATTTTCTTCTGTGAGTTTGTTGAAAATATTTTCTGGGCTTTTGAGCTGGGATTCTTCTCCTTCTATTCCTGTTATACTTAGATTTTGTCTTTTCATAGTGTCCAAGATTTCCTGAATGTTTTGTGCCAGGATTTTTTTTAGATTATCATTTTCTTTGACTGAGGTATCCATTTCTTCTTTCATGTCTTCAAGGCTTGAGAGTCTCTCTCCCATCTTTTGTATTCTGTAGTGAAGCTTGCCTCTATGGTTCCTTTTCAAGTTCCTAAAACTTTCATTTTATGATTTCCCTTAATTTGGGTTTCTTTATTTGGATCTATTCTTTTTTCTTCTCAAAATATATCTTTTTTTAAATTTATTTTATTTTATTTTACAATATAATTCAACTTTACATATCAGCCATGGATTCCCCCATTCTCCCCCCTCCCGCCCCGCCCTCCTCCCCCCAGTCCACCCCCCATTTCCATCTCCTCCAGGGCAAAGACTCCCCGGAGGATTGAGATCAACCTGGTGGACTCAGTCCAGGCAGGGCCAGTCCCCTCCTCCCAGGCTGAGCCAAGCGTCTCTGCTAAGCCCCAGGTTTCAGACAGCCAATTCATGCACTGAGCACAGGACCCGGTCCAACTGCCTGGATGCCTCCCAAACAGATCAAGCCAATCAACTGTCTCACCCATTCAGAGGGCCTGATCCAGCTGGGGGCCCCTCAGCCATCGGATCACAGTTCATGTGTTTCCATTCGTTTGGCCACTGGTTGGGAGGCTACCTGGAAAACAGGACCCCAAGAAAGACACTGGGATTGCCCAGTGACGGAGAAATGGATGAGATCTACATGAACAGTCTGGATGTGAGTGGGGGTAACGAGGGGCGAGGGGCAAGGGAAAGAGAACTTGGGGGAGTGGGAGATCCCAGCTGGATCAAGAACAGAGAGGGAACACAAGGAATGTTCATGGTAAATGAAGACCACATGAGAATAGGAAGAAGCAAAGCGCTAGAGAGGCCCACAGAAATCCACAAAGATGCCCCCACAATAGACTGCTGGCAATAGTCGAGAAATAGCCTGAACTGACCTACTCTGGTGATAGGATGGCCAAACACCCTAATTGTCGTGCTAGAAACCCCATCCAATGACTGAGGGAACTGGATGCAGAGATCCAAGGTCAGGCCCCGGGGTGGAGCTCTGGGAGTCCAATTGGCGAGAAGGAGGAGGGTTTATGTGAGCAAGAGTTGTTGGGACCAGGGATGGATGGAATACTGGATCTATTTTTACTCTCATGTCTTGAACTGTTTTATTTATTTCCCTCCACTGTTTGTATTTTTTTAGATTTATTTAAGGGCTTTATTCACTTCCTCTTTAAAGACTTCTATAATATTCATGTTATTTTAAGGTCTTTATCGCTGTGGTGATGTTGTGTCCCCCAATATATTGTGCACCCTAATAAACTTATCTGGGGTCAGAGAACAGAACAGCCACTAGATAGACATAGAGGCCAGAAAATTGTAGCACACACCTTTAATCCTAGCATTCTGGAGGCAGAGATCCATCCAGATCTCTGTGAGTTCAAAGCCACACTGGAAACAGCCAGGCATGGTGACACACGTCTTTAATCCTAGGAAATAATGGCAGGAAGCAGAAAGGTATATAAGGCAAGAGGACTAGGAACTAGAGTCTTTTTAAGCTTTTAGGCTTTTAGTAGCAGTTCAGCTGAGATCCATTTGGGTGAGGACTCAGAGGCTTCCAGTCTGAGGAAACAAGATCAGGTGAGAAGTTGGCAAGTTGAGGTTAGATGTGGCTTGTTCTGTCTCTCTGATCTTCCAGTGTTCACCCCAATACCTGGCTGAGGTTTGATTTTATTAATAAGAACTTTTAAGATTTGTATTACATTGTGCTTCAGCTATGGTGTAATATTCAGTGTTCTGCTCTGGTAGGGTTCCTGGGCTCTAGTGTCCTGACTGTTATTGATTTTGTTTTTACATGGTTGTCTAGTCATCTGAGTTTTGGAAGGTTATAATTCTAGATTCTGATATTTGACCCTGTCTTTTTTGAGGGGTGGGTATTTTAATCCTTGGTTTCTGTTGCCCTCCCTGGTTCTTAGGAGAGTGTGTTGGTTGTGGTTGCTTGGTACACAATTCTTCTGGGATCTTGATACGTGTGACCACTGGAGGCTCCAGGTAAAATGCTTTTCTAGGTATTGGGAGCTGACATTCAGAAATAGGGGTAATCTATGGAGGGGGTTGAGGGGGCCAAAGGAATGAAGAAAGCAGGCTGTTCCACCAGGATCTCCTTAGTCCCCTGGGAGTGGGGACAGAGATTGAGGAGAGGCTGTGCAGATCTACTGCAGAGCTGGGGATAAGACTGGAGCATGGGTTTTGGAGTGACTGAGGGAGCCCTGAAGATCTGCCATTAGCCTACCTACTTCACTGGCAGGAATCTTCTTCTTTCTTTTTTTTTAAACTCTCTTCTTCCCGCCCTCACCTACTTCTTCCCCCCACCCCCCTCTTCCTTTCTTTCATTTTTTTAAATCTCAAATGAAGAAATACCATGTTCGCAGGATGGTCAGTATATCCTGGACTTAAGTGATCTTCCTTGCTCAGCCTCTGAATCCTCTGGGCTAGCAGATGATGTGCATAGTCAGGCCTGATGATTTCATCTCTCTAAATTCAACTTTCTGCCTTACAGTGTTCTCACAATACTAGAGAATTCCATCTCAAGTGTTTAATACAGGTAAAAACATCAAATGATTAAAGATAGTGTCATTGACAAACAAGGTCTCCAACTCACACATCAAAGGGGCAAACACAGAGACAAAGATGATACAGGAAGAAAGAGATTCACTAAGTAGTGTGCAGGCAGGGCATTTAGGTTGACACTGTTTACATTGTGCAGTGAGGTAATTAGACATGACATGAAATCAACCATCTGAGGGTATTCTATTTTGCCTCTTGATGTCCTGGCTGACAGCAAATGGATTGCATTATATACTTTAGAAATATATATATTCACATATGAAGAATAATATTAGCAATTGATTAGTTGGCCTCTTTGTGGGAGTAGAAGTGAGGGCGAAGCCGATCTCTTTTTTGTCAAATACTATTAAATTTTGCATACTTAACAAGCATACTGAAAAAAATTACAGCTGGTCATGTGAAAAGCCTGATTTGGACTAGTGAATAGGTATTGGAACTGAGAAAATGGGTTCTAGGCAAGACATTAAATATTTATAAGCATCAGTTTCCTTGTCAGCTCTAATATGGGTTACATTTACATATCCTTTATAAAATGTATAAATTTGTCCATTGAATGCAATTGGAAGTTCTTTAAGTGAGTCCTGTTGTAATTTACATCTGGAATTTAAAACTTTCCAAAGGCTCATGTGTGAAGCCTTCATCCATGACTCTTTTGCTGTTGAGATGTGGTAGAAATACTAGGTGTGGTGATATATTGTGTACCCTAATAAAATTTACATGAAGATCAGAAGACAGAACAAGCTACTAGATTAAACATAGAGGCCAGACAGTGGTGGCACACACTTTTAATCCTAGCACTCGAGAGGCAGAGATCCATCTGAATCTCTGTGAGTTCAAAGCCACCCTGGACTACATGAGATTGACTCAGTCTAGGAGAGAAAACAGAGCCAGGCAGTGGTGGCACACACCTTTAATTCCAGTTCTGGGAAGCACACACGCCTTTAATCCCAGGAAGTGACAGCTGAGGAGAGAAAGGTATATAAGGCGAGAGGAGACAGGCTCTAAAGGCTTTTCAGTAGAAGCGTCCCTTTCAGCTAGAGGCTTATCCACTGAGGCTCTTTCAGGCTGAGGAGTTGGTGAGGTAAAAGGTGGTGGCTGTGGCTTGCTCTGCTTCTCTGATCTTCAGGTAAATTTTATTGGGTACACTATATATATCACCACAATTGGAGGAACTAAAGCACAAGGCTGAGACTTTAAAGAAGATACTGGGGACCCTGACTTCATCCTTTCCTCCCGTCCTCCTCTTCCCTCCCCTCCCCTCCCCCTCTCTCCTCCCCCTCCCTCTTCCCCTCCTCTCCCCTCCCTTTTTCTCCCCTTTCCTCTGTCTCCTCCCCTCTCTTCTCTTCCCCTTTCCTTCTCGCTCTCCTCTCCTCTTCCCTCTTTTCTCCACCCTGTCCCCTTCTTCTCTCCTTTTCTTCTTAGCTCTCCTGAGATGAACAGCCTCCTCAACACAAGCTTCTATTACGATAATATCCTGCCTTGCCTCAGGCAATGAAGCAATCCAGTCAGCAGACAAGCAACTGAGACATCTCAAATCATGAGCCAAACAATTCTTGCCTCTGTTAGCTGATTTCGTTAAGTACTTTGTCAGAGTAACAAGATGGTGACTCCCTTCTCCCTGTGGAGCATTTGCAATCTGCAATTAGCATAGAAGATTGTGTAAGGCTGCATGGGAGGCTTCTCTTAATTTTGGCTTCTTTGGACTAATTGTCTAATGGAAGGTGGAAGAACCTTACAATTCACTGGTCCCTACTACTTCTCTCTAAGGAGCTCACGCATGTTGATGTGCAAGCAACACCTTTTGTGCAGAATATCAGCCAATGGCAGGCACCTCACTGCCAGTAGTTTCCAGCCAAAGGCAATTTTGTACAACTCATCATGATAAGTGGCTCTTACTAGATGCTAAGTTACCCAGCTCCCAGTTCTGTTAATGCATGATTGGCAGCTCTTGTTAGCTTCCAAGCTTTGGTATTTCTCTTTCAGGAGCCAAGCATTGTGCGCATTTCAATTATTTTGGCTGTTAGCACATCACATACGTTTCCGGCATTGTTAACCGAGGACAGGAATAAGTAGGTTGGGTTCCAGTGAAACCCACACTGCAGAAAGGGGCAGTATGACATGCTATTGAGACTATTAAAATTTCTGATTTTCTTGTTTATGGGTGAAATAGCAAGTGTGAACTGCTGTTTAAAGACATTTAATCAATATATGTCTTAAAAATTCGTAGTTTAAGTTACAGGTGGAAGATGAATGTATTTAATTTGAAAACAAATAATATTGAGTATAGCAATCCAGTCCTTGGAGACACAAGATGAATGCAAAAAACAAAAAGAAAAACAAATATGCCTCTAGAGTTGCCATCAAGAAGAAAAGTTTGTGACTATAATATAACTGATAAATATTAAACAAGCACATTTTGTAAAATGAATGGTGGTTTGAGTGTGGTAGTTAAATGAGTTGCATGCTGATATGAGATCATTGATACTAGCTGTTATTGACCAAAGACAAACCATTAAACCAATAAATCAAAGCTCTGAGTTCCAGAGCACAGGCTGAGTTGTCTTAGCAGAATCCTGCAAATCACGTTAGCCGGAAGAGATGGGGAAGACTCAGTTTTCACTCTACCTTAAACCACATACAACAGACACTAAGTTTCTTTGTGTTTGTCTCTTCAGTAGTTCACCCTGAGCCCAGAGGACGCCATAACAAAATACAAAAAGCAGCCAGCTTACCAACACTAGAAATGAAGTTTCCGTACTTCTGGAGTCTGGCAAGTCCATGGTGAAGATACAGGCAGGTTTGGTGTCTGCCGAAAGGTTGCTTTCTGGCATAGAGATGGCTCCTTTTAGTTATGACCACACATGGGGGAAGGACAAGGCAGCTCTTTTGACCAACCCCAGTCCCGAAGGATCTACCCTCATGAACTGCTTATCTCCCCAAAGCAAAGCCTAACCTCTCAATATCATTGCACTAATTATAGTTCAACGAAGCCCATGGCTCTGTGTGTGTGTGTGTGTGTATGCGTGGATGCATAAAACATTTAGTCTACAGCACTCATGTGCTTTCCCATTAGCCATTTCTTTTTAAAATTTCATTTATTTTTAAAAATTTCATACATGAGTACAATGTGTCTCAACCATGTCCATTCCCACTTCCCCTCCAAATTCTGCTGGAATTCCCCCAACACATGTTCCTCTCAACTTCAATTTCTCCTTTTAAGATTTTATTAATACATTGAGTCCAATTAATGCTGTCTATATGCACATGGCTGTGGGTCATCCACTGAGGCATGGGGAACCTACAAGTAGCCACATTCCAAAGAAAAGTAATTCTCCTCCCAGCAGCTATCAACTGCCAATAGCTCATCAGCTATGGCTGGGCCTCAGGAGCCCTTCCCCCATTTGCTGTTTCTGATGTTACTCAAATCATGCTCACCTAATTTTAGAGCCACAACAACAATCTGCAATGGCTAATCCTTACCTCCGGCCTTGCCCTTCGTATCTGCCTGTCCTCTGGAAATATTTCCATTCAGTTTTTTCATTTTCTTAGCAACAACTAATGACTAACTTACGTACAAATCATTTGATTATTTTTCCTCATGGCTGTGTGTTCCAGCTTAATCATTTGCTTCTCCTCTAGCCCTTCCCATTCAGCTTCATCCTTCTTTGGTGCTTCTTGTCCCTTTCTGAATGTGCAATCAAACACTCTCTCCATTGTTTTTGAGCATGACATATCCTTTATTATCGGTACTGAGACTACTTTTTGGGGATGGAGTTATTCTCCCATCCTGTTCACCCAGTAAGCCAATATCCTAAGGTCACCCTGTTACACAGCTCTTCCTCATTCCCTGTGCTTGCTCGTACAAACCAGCTAAATTCCTCTCCTATGCTTCCCCTTCTTCTCTGCCATCATTTTCCACACATCTCATAGTTTCTTCCTCATGCATTCATTAAACACAAATATATGTGAATATTGGCTATGTTCAATGCGTTCCTTATCCATGCCTGCATCTCTGGCATTAAACACTGTCCCTAGCATCTGGTGCATTCAAGCAGAAAGTAGCAAGCAACTCAAGAAAGAAATGGTGACAGCATTTCATTAGTCACAAAAGAGAGTAGGATATGGCATGAAGAAGAAAGGAGAATACTGGAAAGTTAGGGAGCAATTAGGTCATAGAAAATTTTTGTTTGTTTGTTTGTTTGCTGTGCTGTGACTCAAAACTAGGGCCTTTCCCACACCAGCAGGAGTTCTATCTCCAGCCCCCCTCTACTCTTTAAAGTTTCTGTTGAGATTAGCCCTCACTAAGTTACCTAAGCTGGTTTTGAACTCACTCTATAGCTAAAGACTGGCTTTAAATTGTAATCCTTTTGGGTCAGTCTCCGGGGTAGCTGGGCTCACAGGCTTGCACCACTAGGCCCAGCTGAAGCATATTGTTTATGCCAGTATTTGTACATATTTGATTTTTGCAGGATGTATGGAGGACTTTCCACAAATGGGAATTGTGTTACATGGAGCCTTTTGGAATCATCCCTCTGGTAGGTTTATTTGAAATGCATATGTTTGGGAGGGAGAAGCCAGTTGATGCCAATATTTAAGGTAAGATAAGAGGCCCAATCCATTAGGAGCCTAACACAGTTGAACAATGTTATAGATGAGTGATAGTTATGATGTAAGTAGGGTAATGGCAACTGAAATGGAAAAGAAAGAGTTTAAAAGACATGCTTAAGTGACTAAAAAAGCACACCCAAGTGTCTGCTTTGTTATGGTAAGTGGAAAGTACAGGGACCTGGACTGACTTCCAGATTTCTAGTTTAGACCACTGGGAAGATGAACAAACCTTTATGAAAGACTGTTACTAAGGGATGACAGCTTCAGGAAAGGAGATACAATGCATATGGGGCATCTGGCTCGTGGAGGCTAGTGGGCTACCAGCTTGACATCCATAGAAGACAGTGCAGTACAATTGTTCTGAGATTATAACAAAGAGCTGAGGCACAGGATAAGAACTGACACGATGGATTTTGTCCACTTTCTCTTGTCCGTGCTGGGATTTTTGTCTGCTTTGAAAGTGTGCAGGTCATATGCATGCCGCCACAGTATCTGTGAGTTCATCTGTGCATCTCTCCTCTTGTGCCTGTAAGAGGCTATTTCTTTGGATTCATCCATCCCCTTTGGCTCTTTCAATATGTGTCCTCTTCTTCTGCATAGATTCCTGAACCTTGAGGGCAGGGGTTTGATGTAGACATCCCGTTTAGGGCTGGGCGCTCTAAAGTATCTCACTCTCTGTGCATTGTCTAGCTGCAGGTCTGTGTGCTAATTCATGTCTACCGCAAGAAATGTCTCCCATGAGGGTTGAGCAATGTGATCCTCTATTAGAGCTGTTCTAATGACCCCTCGGGGGTTGTTGAGTGACCCTATCACAGGGGTTACCTAAGACCATTGGAAAACAGATATTTACATTACCTTTCACAACAGTAGAAAATCACAATTATTAAGTAGCAATGAAAATAATTTTATGATCGGGGGTCATCACAATAGGAAGAACTGTCTTACAGGGTCATGGATTAGGGAGGTTGAGAACCACTGCTCCATCAGATGTATAATTGGGAGAGATCAATTAGGTTTGACAATTAGGTTCTCTGAGATTTTAGCAAGGCCCAGGGAGCCTCTTGTTTTTGTCCACCATGGTGGTGTTGTTGCAAGCATTCCTGGCATTCTTATGAGTACTGGCTATTTAAACTCAAGCTCTCCTATTTGGATAGCAAGAACCTTGCCCACCCCACCCGCTGAGCCATCTTCCCGGCAGTTTACATTCTGACAGTACTAATTTAGCTGTTATGAAATGAAGCTCAGGATTTCCTCCCAAGATACTTGGTCCGCCACCTGTCTCCCTTTTTTGGTTTTGGAATAGTGACTCCGTCTACTCATGCCAAGCCAGTAGGTTCTATTTGTGCTTTGCTATGCCTTCTCCATCTGTCCTTACTTTCCCTTTCCATCTTCACTATCTCGTCAAGTTTCTTATCTTTCTTGCTGTGATACTATAATTAAGTCCCTGACAACAATCTGAAAAGAAATATCTGAAGGATATTTTGATTTCTGAGGCATAGTTTGGTTAATGTCCTCTCTTTTGAAAAACCTTGAATGATTGACTATTGACAGTACTGTAAACATTAAGCCAAGAAACTTCAGTAAACCTAATGATGTCTAAACAGCTTTGTAAGTCAGTACCTTAACTGATAAAGAATCATAACTTATCATAAAAGCATTAGAAGCTTGGACAAAACAAACAACAAGCAAACAAACAAATAAACAAACAAAATAACGCTAGTCTTTAAGTTAACTTGTAATTATAAGAAAAAGTAAATCGTTCTTAGATAGCATGGCCATTTACCTGTGATGTACATTGCTAGGTGAAATGACAAACGAAGAGGAATGACTTGCCTTCTGCTGTAATTGCACGTTTCTTGTGTGATTAGTTCACTCCATACTGTGAGATAACTCATTGCCCAAGATAAAAGCCATGTGACAGGAAGCTGTGAGTGTTCAGATCTTTGTTCGGCATTATAAGGCCTTACTCAGGGTTCCTCAGACTCAGTCCTCTGACTGCAGCTGCCAAGGAGTCTGTCATTTTGTTTTCTGCATTCCCATTGCTGTCCTTTGGTCCTTAACTACGGCTTCAGCACCTTCCTGAATCTTCACGACTGATAGAGTTCAGATTAGGTCTGCAGCACTTTCCTTTCTTTTGAATCTTCATTATCCAAATTTCAGAGTTTTAAACAAATAGCCAAACCTAAAATCTCCCTCACCATGCATGCACACATCCTTTTAGTTTTTGCTCTGAGACCTCTGAGTAGTGCCTATTTTTACATCAGGATAGTACAGGAGGAACAGCATGTTGAGGGTTCATTTGGGGACTCCAGTGACTCCACCTTTAGCCACGCAAAGGCCCTGAGAGGCCCTGACATGATGTCTTTGTGGAGAGATGGGAACATCACCACTACTCCTACCCGTAATCCAACCCTGATAAGTGGCTAACATCTGGGTAGCTATGTAAACCAACACTTCAAAAACTACTGTGAATGGAATGAGATGTGGTTGGGCTGTTTGGTCCTGATGTGACTTCCTGACTGAGACTGAAGAAAAGGAACACAGAGTTTCATTTTCCTTCTGCTGTATTTCAACATATTCTGATACAGGAATTCCCAGCTTTGTAAGGTATCTACTGTTAAAGTCTCCTCCCCTTCCCTCCCCGCTTTCCTGCCTTCCCCCTCCAGCCTATAGGTTCTGGTTTCATAGAGGACCTTGACTAACATACTAAGCATGGAATGTCTTCAACACATCATGCTATATACAGATTAAGGCATGTACAACATTACATGCCAAACTTTTGATTTGGTACAGTCACCTCCAGATCAAGCACATAAATCATGCATTTTCTTCAGTGAACTTGCTGCAAATGCCTAATAGACCTTGGCCTTCCTGATCCATTTTGCCCAGTACAGTTGGAGCATTTTCCTAGAAGAACAAATATGAAGATGTTTACTTCGGGAAAATTCTTGGATGACTACACATAAATGTTTGGAAACCTCCAATTCCTCCAATGTCCTACTTATTCTCTCATCCTCCTATTTCTCTTCTCCTCTTGTCCTTTGATATCTAGTAGAGGTGAGTTTATGATGCCTTTCTCCCCATGAGTAAGTCTCCCTTTATTCTAAGCTGTTGTTTTTGCCTGACTATGGTCCCTCCTTTTTTTTTTTCTTTTCTTGGATGAGCACTCCTTCACCTTTAGGTCACAGTTCCCCGGATAGGACTCATTCTTTCGTCCTCATTTCATGAACATTTCCACTCAAGTTTTTGTTTGTTAAAAAGAAAATCCAATTTTTGTTCAAAACATAGTTTTTAAACCTGTTTTTGCCTATTTCTTTTTTTGTAATTTTTTTTATTAAGAATTTTTTTGTTCATTTTACATATCAACCACAGATCCCCCTCTCTTCCCTCCTCCTGTCCCTCTAACCTCCCCCTGAAACCCACCCCCCCATTCCCTCCTCCAACAAGGTAAGGCCTCCCATAGGGAGGGAGTCAGTACAGCCTGGTACATTCAGTTGAGGCAGGACCAAGCCCCTCCCCCTGCGTCAAAGCTATGCAAGGTGTCCCACCATAGGTAGTGGGCTCCAAAAAGCCAGCTCATGCACCAGAGATGGATCCTGATCCTACTGCCAGATCCCTAAAGCAGATCAAGCTACACAACTGTCTCACTTATGCAGGGGCCTAGTCCAGTCCCATGGAGGCTCCACAGGTATTGGTCTAAATCAATGTGGTGGTTTCTCAGAAAACTGGGGATCAATCTACCTCAAGACCCAGCAATGCCACTCTTGGGCATATACTCAAGGAATGCTCAATCATACCACAAGGACACTTACTCAACTATGTTCATAGCAGCATTATTCATAATAACCAGAACTTGGAAACAACCTAGATGCCCCTCAAGGTGAAGAATGGATAAAGAAAATGTGGTAAATATACACAATAGAGTACTACTCAGCAGTAAAAAAAACGACATCATGAAATTTGCAGGCAAATAGATGGAACTAGAAAAAAACATACTTTTTTTTGAAGTCTGAGAAAATGGCAGTTGTTTTAAGGGAACTGAAAGGAAGGACCCTTGGAGACATTTTTGTTTACTAAATGAATGAAGGGACAGAGCAGATAATGAAGGTTTAACTAATACTCCTTTGGTTAGCGCAATAGTGATTGAGCATCATCAAATAGAAATTCTACAATTTCCAGAGTCTAGAGAATTAGAGGAAGGGACATTTCCCTGTCTGGAATCTATCTTTCTCTATTGTAATTCCTTGGGGAAAGGCACATAATGTCACCTCATTTGACCTTGACCACAAATATAAGAGGAAAATATCACTACCATTGTGCATAGGCAAGGAGAGTCAGGCTCGAAGGAGCCGAACAGTTGTGCAAAGCCTCCTTTCTCCTAGCAGCAGACCTCTGCAGCTCAGGCCTTGCCAGTCTGTCTCTAAAGACTGGCCACGCCTGTCTAAAGTCCTAGTTACATCCCTTGTCCCCACAGCTTTCATCCACTCTGTCTACTGTCACCCACCTCTCTTCATGCCTTTTCTTTTCTACAGTCCTTTAGCCCATTGGTAAAACCCTGTTGATCTCCAGCTTCGCTCCTGTGCCAAGTGTCCAGCCTTAGTGCTCCTGACATGACAGGGCAGATAACTCATTGCTCTGGGGTCTGCCTGTGCAGCATACAGTGATCAAAAGTGTTGAACCACATACACAAAGCAGCTGCAGCATCCCCTGTGCATGACAGGCAAAGCACTTTTAGGGTGGGTTCTTTTTCACTTGGATATAACGTCATCCCCACTGTGAATGACTGTCTAGTGTCTCCTTCCATACACACGTATTTCTATTTCAAACTCACACGTGGTTCCACATATTTATGGCAGATGGCATACTATTTTAACACATGTATGCACTGTGTAATATTCATATCAGGAAAATTGGAATATCCATCACATTAACCATTTATCAATTTTTAAATATTGGAAATATCCAAAATCATATATTTTGAAATATAGAATTGTTGCCATCCAATTTTAAAGTTAGTTGATAAGACATTAGGAGAGATTCATTCTCTCACTGTCACTGCTGTGCCATTGGCCCTGCCCTTCTAACACCTCTCTCTACTATTCCCAGCCTCTGGTATGCTATTTATCTTTTATAACTTCTTGGAGTCCTGCCTGAGAAAACAGCTTTTCTCATCAATCTCCTCTGCAGTCAAAAATGCAAGTCAACATGCAAGTCCCCTCTTCCCCAATTTTTTTTTCTTAGTTCAGTGTGGATACTTAGCTTTTCATATGTGTAGTTATTTCTCCAACTTTTGAAATTTTCTCTAAATGAGAAACACAGAGTCCTTACCCAACATTATTAAGCCCTTGTGGTTTCCAGTCAGACAGTTAAATAGTTGATGATCTGATTATTCTGTGGCATGAGAATCTGGATGATCTGATGCACTGCACTCATTTCAAACACTCCATGAGTCTCAGTGGCTGTGATCATGGGTTTCTAGTTACAGTGGAGACAGTAGCAAATGACATCTATCCCATGTCCTCCAAACTCTCATAGCACCATCTCCTAAAACAATAAAAGAAAGCCAGAATTTCCAAGTAATTTCTCCATGACATTGAAAAGGCAAGAGATGAAACACTGAAGTGAACTCATAAATGATGAGATGTTCAGTATTTTCATCTCAGTGCAAGCAAAGCCCTTTGCCAGAGACAGGAAAAGAATTTCCCGAAACTTACAACTTCTTTACCTAAGCGGAGAATGCATTAACCTTTCAGCATTTCACAGGTGTGAAAAACAAACAGATGTTAACATTTTTCATGTGCCGGAGCCTCTGGTCGAGTTTAAGAATCCTTGGTTTAAGTGGTGCTGGCTTTTTAAGCTTCAAATAATCACTTCAAGTATTGTGAATTTGGTGAAAATACTTGCAGTGTTGAAATAAAAGAACTCTATTGACTTTATTTTATTAAAAAATAAAGGGTCAAAGAGATGGCTCGGTGGGTAAGAGAGCTTGCCACCAGGCTGAGGATCTGAGTTGGATCCCGGGAACCCACAGGGTGGAAGGAGAAAACTAACTCTTGGAAGTTGTCCTCTGACCTCCACACATGTCATAGCATGAACACTTACACACAAATGCACACCATACACACATGACTACGTATATATATATATATATATATATATATATATATATATATATATATATAACTGTAAAAAAATTTGTTATAGATTCCATAATACTTATTCTCTAGGTCATTTTATGTTTGCAGCCTGGTAATGGTCAGTATCACTGAGTATCCACGTCTATAGGTCCCACATCTTTGATTCAACCCTCCTTGGGTCCAAAATAAGTCAGAAGAGAAGTTGTATCTATATCAATGTACACAGACAACTTCCCTTGTCATTGACCCCAAATAACATAATGAGGATTCAGAAGGTAATTGGATTGTGTTGGGAGTCATAATAACCTAGAACAGATGTAAGTCTGCTGGAAGAAATGCACAGGTTAGATGTAAATGCTGTGTCATTATGCATAAAGAAGCAGAACACCAGTGCATTCTGGTACCTTCAGAGGGTTTAGTAATCAATTCCCAGCCAACATACATTGATATTGTTGAATAAACTAACTACAGAACTTTGTGCTACTGCAAGATTTACTCTCTGCCAATTAAATAACTCTCTCCTCTCTTCATTCAGAACTTGCCAGTGTTCACTACTACTTTCTGTCTCTATGAACAGAAACTCTTTGAGATGTTTTATAGATGTTTAATTATAAGATGGTTATATTTCTGTGTCGGGATTAATTTTTGTATCACAATGAGTTCAACATGACTCCATGTTGTGTCATGTATCAGTTCCTTTTTAAGGCTGACTGACAATCATTGCATCCATTTACTGCATATTGTCTGTCATCCATGGATACTTGGGTTGTTTCTATCTATTGAGATATAATGCTGCTCTGACTCAATCATCAATGAACACTTAGGTTATTTCTATCTATTGGGATATAATGCTGCTAAGAAAGTATGTGTAAAAATGACTCTTTAAATTCTGATTTTAAGTTCATTAAGGTTATAATTGACTCTCATAGTAATCCTATTTTTAACTTTTTGAGAAACTGCCAGACTGTACCATGTTTCACTCCTGTCAACACTGATAAAAGGGTCAAGTTCTTGGTCATTGACAACATTGGTCATATTATTGAAAGGTTTATTTATTATTATTTTATGTGTATTAGTATTTTGTGCATATGCATGTTAAGTTCACCATGCACATGCAGTGCTTGCAGTATCAAACAGAGCAGTGGATCCATAAGAGCTGTAATTACAGGAGGATTACAGCTGTCATGAGGGTGCTGGGAACTGAATCCAGTCCTCTGCAAGAGTAGCAACTGTTCTTAACCACTGAGCCAACTCTCCAGTCCCTGTTATTATTATTTATTCTTATTATTTGTAACAGTGGACACCTTAAAACTTTGAGGTAGTTGGCTTTGTGTGATTTTGGTTTGCATTGGGCTAAATATTAATCATGCTGAGCACATGAGCCTGCTATTTTTGTCATTCATAGATTTTCTTCAGAGAAATACTTATTCCCATTCCTTGCTTATTTGTTAACTGGATCACTTTGTAGCATGAATCTTAGAGAGTCTTATTAATAAAATCAAACCTGAGGCCAGTTATTGGGGTGAACACTGGAAGGTCAGAGAGACAGAATAAGCCACAGCTATCTCACCTTGCCGGATCCTCAGCTGGTCTTGCTTCCTCAGACTGGAAGCCTCTATGTCCTCATATCCAAATGACTCTCAGCTGAACTGCTGCTCGAAGCCTGAATGCTTAACCAGGCCAAATGCTTCTCCAGGGCAAATGCCTCTCCAGGGCAAATGCCTCTTCAGGGCAAATGCCTCTCCAGGGCAAATGCCTCTAGTTTCTGGTCCTCACGCCTTATATACCTCTCTGCTTTCTACCATCACTCCCTGGGATTGAAGGCTTGCTTTCTGGGATTAAAGGCGTTGGTCACCATGCTTGGGTGTATCCTTGAACACATGGATTTCTGCCTCTGGAATGCTAGGATTAAAGGCGTGTGCTACCACTGCCTAACCTTTAATATTGTGGCTGTCCTGTTCTCTGACCCCAGATAAGTTTATTAGCGTACACAATATTTTGGGCAATACAATACCACCACATTTCCTCTCTTTTTGTCTAAAATTAAAAAAGGCTTATAACTAATACAAGAAAAACTATCCAATAAGTATATACAATACATATAGTCAAGATTACATTAACAATGTCTAGTCCATTATATTAACAATGTCCAGTCCAGTAACATCTGATATACTCAGACCAAAAAATTTTCATTACTTATCTTATTTAAAACAAGTAGTTCCTTTTTTAAAGTAGATTCCATAATCTCCCTTTTTATCTTATCATATCCATATTGTATATACTTACTGGATATAGTTTTTCTTGTATTAGTTATAAGCTTTTTTAATTTTAGACAAAAAGAGAGGAAATGTGGTGGTATTGTATTGCCCAAAATATTGTGTATGCTAATAAACTTATGTGTCATTGAATTGCATGTGTTCTTTTTATATTGTATTGTATTGCCCAAAATATTGTGTACGCTAATAAAATTATGTGTCATTGAATTGCATGTGTTCTTTTTATATCAAAGGATTTAACTATTTCACGTATTTATAAGTATTTCCTCTTGTTTCTACTTACTCTTGACATTAATTACTTACTTTGATGCAAAAAATATTTAATTTAGCCCAATGTATCTATTTTCACTTTTGTTATCTTTGATTTTGGTCTTTGACCTAGGATATAATTGCTAAATCCGAAGTCAAAAAGAACACCATGAAATTTGTAATCTTTGCAGGAACTAGAGATTATTAAGGCTTCCTTGTAAAGTGACAGGAATATTTAAGTGTAACCACCAGTCAAGTCTTTATAAAGTTTTCCATATTACAAATGCAAAATCTACATAAATATAATTCATTGTAAATCATGGAGTTATTGTTTATCTCTTTCTGCCCCTTTTTTAGTTTGTTCTCCCAGACCCATTTCTGCCCTGGTTTTATGGTCTTTGCACACTATATACTTCAATTCTTTTTTAATATTTCAAGGGCAGTATGGCTATTTTCATCAAAGCTATGCTCATTTTTTGTTGTTGTTGTAAGAAAGTATTAGCACATGATGTTGTATAGTAGTTAAAACCACAATGCAGTTTAAATCCAGTATCTATCACGGTCTCAGGGCACTTTATCTGTGTTGTTTATTCTTTCACTCTTTGGCACACATTAAGAGCTGAATAAACACCTAGTGAATTAATGCTGACATAAAATGGGTATACTACCTAATTCATATAAATGTTATTAGTAATGAGACAAACATCCTCAATCTCATACATAAAATTAGAATAATGAAGTATCATCTAAATTCTGGGAGGTTTAATGAAGAATTAGAGCATGTATAGGTCTGACAATTAATAGCAGGTCTTCTTGAATGATGCTCATCAGCTATTACTTATAAAATATCAGCGACTTCCAGGTCCCAGGAATTCTTGACTAACAATTCTTGTTCTGCATGACTCTGTTAGAAGAAAACGATGTGAGAGTCATATACTCATGTCAAGGAGACAGAGTCACATAAAAACAGAAGACAGAATGGGGCATGGCTATGCCTGAGTGAAGCAAATACAGATGCCTGATAGAGTTCCCAAGAAGGAATTCCTAGGAGACTGAATCACCAGATGGAGTTTTGTAGAGATGATGAGCTTGAGCTGTCCCTTGATGGACAGCTGAGTACAGATGATAGAGGCAGAAAACAGCATGGCAGGATAAACGACATCTCAAGTATGTTTAGTCTCTCAATTTGGTTTCATAATTTCCTGAATGTCTTGCAGTGGATTTTGTACTCTGTCTCCAAGGCCAGTGCCTAGCAAACTTGCTAACTTGTTATATAAAAGTCCAGATAGTAAATATTTTAGGGTCTGTGTCCACAAATGCTTTCTGTCATATTCTTCAATTTATTCCCCATCCATTTTACAGCTCTTGAAGAATGTTTAAAAAAAATTAAGCTTTCAGGCTATATAAAAACTAACCACAGGCTGAATTAGGCTTAATTTACTGACCACACAGCAAAACTGAGTGGTTACTTGACATGAGATGCAATCTAGGATAATGGCTGTGACAATGAGAATCACTTTATACCTGTCCCTTTCCCTGGACTCTTTATCACCCAAGAAAACAGGTTTCAGTAAATAAAGGAGAAGGAGCGAACTTCATGTGTGCTGCTGTGTAGAAGCAGAGAGTCCTTTATGGAGAAGATAACAGTATATAGGATATTTAAGGCGATATTTCATTGTGTGCTGTCCTCTGCTTTCTGGCTCGAGTTGGTATCATAATTGCTATTAATAACGTTACAAATGTGCACAATGTAGGCACTTAATGGCTACTTCAAGAGTTGAATTTAGGAGGTTCAAAAACTTTATGGACTCTATAATAAAGAAGTTTTATGGTGGATAGTTAAGAAACAAATGTTATGAGAAGTGCAGATTCTCCTAGTATGTGTAATAAAGGATGACACTTTATGCTAGCGACTTAATTCTACAAGCCTTATGTGTTTCTGTTTAAAGGGCTTTCCATCAAATCTGGATACAGAGCCAAGGACATGTAGTGTCCCCTTTACTCATCTCCTGATTTCTCCTAACTGTGTTAGCCTTACAAGAGGGCTGATCATTTTTGTTGTATGAGCAAGATTAAGTTTCTTTGTTTATTACAGGAAAACCTGAGTGCCTGGCATGTAGAATTGTTACAGTAGTCACATTTTTAGTCAAGTGATATTCTAGATGCTTCTGTAAAGATTATTTTCAAGAGAATTAGCAATTTAAGTCAGTAGAATCAGAGTAAAGATGATTGTCTTCTATAATATGAATGGTCCATATTCAGCCAATGAAAGGCAGTACCTGAAACATTCACTTCAATAGTGACACAGACCATTTCCTTCCTTCCTTCAATCAATCAATCAATCAATCAAGCAATCAATCAACCAACCAACCAATCAACTTTTCTCTCTCTCTTCTCTCCTCCCACTTGCCTTCTTTCCTCCTCCTCTCTTTCCCCAAAAACACACCTGCACACATCTCTTAGTATTTTCTAGAACTTGAGCAGACAAGCCGAGGATGGCACAAAAGGAAACATCACATCAAATATTGTGCATGCTGTGATCTCCATGAAGTATTCTTTGCTTTCTGCACAGCCAGCACACATGAAGAATACAGCATACATCTGTATGGTTGCATGCATGCATGTGTGTAAGATTCTGAGTGTATGGTGTCTGACTAGGAATATAGCTGTGTGACACATATGGGTAAACCTTAGGCAACGTAAGGGTGAGAAGTCAGTGGGAAGCCTCTCAGTGTGATTGAAACCAATGCCTTCTGACAGACAAACTATATTTGTTAAGCACATGAACAAAGAAAACAACCTCTTCAGTTTTCTCTACACAGAGTCAAAATTATAGTGACAGGTGCAGGAATATCAGAAATTTAGATAGGATGTTGGCCATTGTGAATGGAGTTTAGCTAAGTAGTGTGCTCCTAGGGATGTTGAAGCAGGGGTTTATTTCTTTAGGAGCTGAAGATTATTGACTCAAAGCCATCCAAGAAAATACATTTATACTTGTTACCTAAAAAAAAATAGTTAAAATAGTCCAGGCAGTTGTGGCTCATGCCTTTACTCCCAGCACTTGGGAAGCAGAGGCAGACAGATCTCTGTGAGTTTAAGGCCAGACTGGTCTAGAGATAGCCAGGGCTACCAAAGAAACCCTGTTTTGAAAAAAAAATAATTAAAATGGAATTATCCAATATGAGTATATGTGAACAATGCAACTCCCAGAGGACATGGATTATTAAATGAAAATTTTAAGACAAGGCATAGGATACCTCCCTATGATTTATAGGTTGAGGAGGCCCCAGAGGTCTTCAAAACAACACAGGTTGTCATTGCTTTTGGTTACCCAACATAGTTCATGGTTAAGCCATGAGGATGTAGCTCATGACCAAACTTCAGTGTTGTTACTCTCCACAACTCAATACCTCAAATGACCCAAATCATCAGAAACCCACAAGTGAGGGCAATTTCTATTTCCATGGAATTTCTCATAACACCCATTCATTCATTCACTGACTTCACATTTAATAATCACTACTCTAACATGAATGAGAACATTCATGGATGTTCATTGAATGGATCACTCAAGATGCACCAGTCATGTTCCTTACATAATCTCATCTTATTTTTGTCCCAAATCTGCAAGGTAGGAACTATTACCTCCACTTAACAGATGAATAAATAAATGAGGTTCATCATTATTACCTGTGTGTTCAATGACCACACAGTTTTGTCATAAATTAAATTAAAATCTGCCTTACACTCCCACCCTCAAATCTGGGTTTTTCTAGACCTCTACACAGTCTCCTAATTTTGAAAAAAAAAATACAAATTTAGTGCTGGGAATATGATTGAGTTAGTAAAGTACTTGCCATGTATGCCTGAAAAACTGACTTTATATGTTCAAAATCCATGTAAAAGTCTAGCACAGAGACATATGACCATAATCTCCACACTGGGAAGGTGGAGACAGGGGACCCCTGGAGCCTGTAAGCCAGTTAGTCCAGACCAAGTGATAAGCTCCAGGTTCAGTGAATGATTCTGTCTCAAAAAATTGATGTGTTCAAGGCCAGCCTGGTCTACAGAGTGATTGCCAGGAAAGGCGCAAAGCTACACAGAGAAACCCTGTCTCAAAAAACAAAACAAAACAAAAAAAAATTGATGTGGGCAAATGATTGAGACAGACACATTATGACAACCTCTGGCTTACACACACACACAAACATGCACACACAGAGAAAGCATGTATGCATATATAAACACGCATGTATATACACATATGTACATATGATTGACTGATTTCATACTATATACTTTCTACTGTAGAAAACAGACTACAGCACATTTCAAGACTGACATTTTTCAGGGATGACACTCACTAGTAGAATATATGATAAGCATGTACAAAGCCTGAGGTTTGATCCTAAGCATCAAGTAAAACTCAAATCAAATAGAAGCTTTTCTAGGAACTGTATCACAGGAAGGAAGTCAAGGATGCTCACCAGCCAATACTAGGCAACCACCCCATCTTGTTGCTAGAGTTTTCCTGCCTGGCCCACTGTCAGGACAAATCTCTCTCACCCGCCAGTCCCGCAGCCGCTCAGACCCAACCAAGTAAACACACAGAGACTTATATTGCTTATAAACTGTATGGCCATGGCAGGCTTCTTGCTAACTGTTCTTATATCTTAAATTAATCCATTTCTATAAATCTATACCTTGCTACGTGGCTTGTGGCTTACCGGCATCTTTACATGCTGCTTGTCCTGGCGGTGGCTGGCAGTGTCTCCTCACTCAGCTTCCTGTTCTCTCAATTCTCCTCTCTGTTAGTCCCGCCTATACTTCCTGCCTGGCCACTGGCCAATCAGTGTTTTATTTATTGACCAATCAGAGCGATTTGACATACAGACCATCCCACAACACCATCTCAATTCCAGATGCACCAAAATGACATTTTTCTTCAACTTTCTAAGAGTCCCTTAGATAAGTTTATTAGGGTACACAATATTTTGGGGAATACAATACTACCACATTTCCTCTCTTTTTGTCTAAAATTAAAAAAGCTTATAACTAATACAAGAAAAACTATCCAATAAGTATATATAATACATATAGTCAAGATTACATTAACGATGTCTAGTCCATTATATTAACAATGTCCAGTCCAGTAACATCTGA
>CABHPP010099657.1:0-33195 GCA_902168425.1 Peromyscus attwateri
ATTCCTTAGGCTTCATTCTCCTAAAAGACAAAAACAGAAACCTTTCCCCAAGACTAATTTTGGGGATGTTCCTTTTTGGCAAGTTATTATCTGATTAAATGAAAAAGCATGTGTTAATGGTATAAGTTAGTTTAAATTGGATGTTCATGCTGGTTGATGAACTACCACCTCCTCTAATTAAGAGGTTTCTTGTTCAAATCGAACCTTTATCAATTTTGATGGTACCCACAGCTTATCTTCTCCTGTAGAAACAAAAGCAAAACCTCGTCCCCAACGTAGCACATACCCTGGTTTCCATTCCGAGGTCAGCACATCCTTAAAGTATATAGGCTGATTTAATTCTGTAGTTTTTTCTATTATCCAATGTCTCTCTGCAGCTGTTGTTCCTTTCTCATTGGCATTGAGAAAATTCAAAGTTAATAGAGCATTATGCAGTCTATTTCTGGGGGTTTTTGTTACCCCTTTCTGTTTGTTTAGCATATCCTTTAGAGTTCTGTTTGATCTTTCTATAACTGCTTGACCTGTAGGATTATGTGGTATTCCTGTAATATGCTTTATATCATAATAAGCAAAAAACTGCTTCATTTTAACAGAGACGTATGATGGAGCATTGTCAGTTTTGATTTGTGCAGGTATACCCATGATGGCCATAACTTCTAGCAAATGAGTGATGACAGAATCAGCTTTTTCAGAACTCAAAGCAGTTGCCCACTGAAATCCTGAATAAGTATCGATTGTATGGTGTACATATTTCAATTTTCCAAATTCTGCAAAGTGAAACACATCCATTTGCCAGATTTCATTCCTCTGAGTACCCTTTGGGTTACATCCTGCTGGTAATGGCGTTTGATTGTAGAAGGAACAAGTAGGACATTTCTTTACTATTTCCTTGGCTTGTTGCCAGGTTATGGAAAAATCCTTTTTTAAACCTTTACTATTGACATGATGTTTTTTATGAAATTCTGAGGCCTCCAGCACATTTCCTATCAATAATTTATCAATCTCATCATTACCTTTTGCTAGAGGGCCTGGCAGACCAGTATGAGATCGAATGTGAGTTATATATAAAGGATGACTCCTTTTCCTGATGGTATCTTGTAGTTGAATAAATAGTGAAGTTAATTCTGAAGCATCAGGGATAAATTCCGCAGTCTCAATATGTAATACCACTCTTTCAGCATACTGAGAGTCAGTTACTATGTTGAGAGGTTCTGAAAAATCCATTAATACCAACAGAATAGCATACAATTCTGATTTTTGAACTGAATTATAAGGACTTTGAACCACTTTACTCAAATTTTCTGATTTGTAACCTGCTTTTCCTTGTTTGTTGGCATCTGTATAAAATGTACGAACTCCAGATATGGGTTTTTCGCGTACAATTCGAGGCAAGATCCAATCAGCTCTCTTTATAAGATCAATTCTATCGCTTTTGGGATATTTGCTGTTAATTTCTCCCAAAAAATTACTGCAAGCTCTTTGCCAAGGTTCACTTTCTGTCCATAATTTTTCAATGTCCTCCTTAGTTAAAGGTACGACAATTTCTGCTGGGTCTATTCCTGCTAATTGACGAAGTCTCAATTTTCCTTTCCAAATCAAGTCAGAGATCTTTTCCACATAAGTTTTTAATTTTTTATTTGGTTTATTTGGTAAAAATATCCATTCCAATATAATATCTTCCCTCTGCATTAATATTCCTGTAGGAGAATGCCTAGAAGGTAAAATAACCAAAATGCAATCCAGCTTCGGATCAATACGATCCACGTGTCCTTCATGTACTTTCTTTTCTACCAAAGCCAATTCTTTCTCAGCTTCAGGTGATAATTCTCTTGGACTATTTAAGTCCTTGTCACCTTCTAAGGTTTTGAACAAATTATTCAGTTCATCATTTTTTACTCCAACAATAGTTCGTAGATGAGAAATGTCTCCAAATAATCTTTGAAAGTCATTAAGAGTCTGTAGTCTATCTCTCCTAATTTGCACCTTTTGAGGTCTAATTTTTTGTAGCTCTATTTTATATCCTAAATAATTAATAGAATCTCCTCTTTGTATCTTTTCAGGAGCAATTTGTAATCCCCAGCAAGGCAAAATTTTCTTTACTTCTTCAAACATTCTTTCTAAAGTATCTGCATTTGAGTCAGCTAGTAAAATATCATCCATATAATGATAAATTATAGATTTAGGAAACTTTTTACGTATCACTTCTAATGGCTGTTGTACAAAATATTGGCACAAAGTTGGACTATTCAACATTCCCTGAGGTAGGACCCTCCATTGAAATCTTTTAACCGGTTGAGAATTATTATAAGTAGGCACTGTGAAAGCAAATCTTTCTCTGTCTTTTTCTTGTAAAGGTATTGAAAAGAAACAGTCTTTTAAATCAATAACTATGAGAGGCCATCCTTTTGGTAACAAAGTAGGCAAAGGAATTCCAGATTGTAGAGAGCCCATTGGCTGAATTACTTTGTTAATTGCTCTAAGGTCTGTTACCATTCTCCATTTACCAGATTTCTTTTTAATAACAAATACAGGAGAATTCCAAGGGCTGGTTGATTCTTCAATATGCTGAGCATTTAACTGTTCTTCTACCAGCTCTTCTAAAGCCTGGAGTTTCTCTGTTGTTAAAGGCCATTGCTGAACCCATACAGGCTTGTCTGTTAACCATTTTAAAGGTAGAGCTGTTGGTGTCTTTGGGAGATCATCAGTTGTTGTGCCCTGTTCTTGTATAATATGGATGGCTGGTGACCACTCAGAATAATGTCTTCTAATATTTCTTTCAGAAACATGTGCTAGTTTATTATTTGTTTCTGAGACTGGAGGGATGTTAATCTGAGTATTCCATTGTTGCAACAGGTCTCGACCCCACAGGTTCATAGCTATGTTAGCCACATATGGCTTTAATTTACCTCTTTGTCCTTCTGGACCTATACATTCGAGCCATCTGGCACTCTGTTTTACTTGAGATAATGTCCCAATTCCTAACAGTTGAACATTTACCTTCTGAAGAGGCCAAGTTGGATGCCAAAATTCTGGTGCAATTATGGTAACGTCTGCACCTGTGTCTACCAGACCAGACAACAAAACACCATTAATTCTTATCGTTAATTTTGGTCTTTGTTCATTAATAGAAGTTTGCCAAAAAATTTTCTTTATGCTTTTTCCTGAATTTTCTATTCTCTCTGTTTCATCATCCTGACCAACATGATTTATTTCGATAGGCATTTGGTTATTCAATCGCTCAGAGCAGGGATTTCCTCTACGACTGCAGGAAAGGTTTGAACTGGATTTGCTGAGGGGGCCTCCAAGAGGCCCCTCTGGGAGTTTCCCGAAGCCTGAGGCAAAGGATTACCTTGTCTGTCCCTTGTTGATCTACATTCATTGGTCCAATGTTTTCCCTTACCACATCTTCTGCATACTCCAGAAGGAAGGGGCATTCTGTTACCATTGTTCCTTGAAGAAACATTGTTCCTGGGAATGACCTGTTTACAGTCCCTTTTCAAATGTCCTTGTTTTCCACATCCAAAACATCTAACATTCCTCAAACCTTTTGAAATTGCTTCTCCTACCCACGTATCATGCTGGTCATGAGTCTCCACATTAACTGTGTCTCTGATCCAGTCTTCCAAGGGTGCAGATCTTGCCTTTAACGGCCTGATTATACTTTTGCATGCTGCATTCGCGTTCTCAAAGGCCAAAGATTCAATTATTATCCGACTAGCGTCTGAATCGGGGACCGTTCTCTTTACTGCTGAAGCCAGTCTTTGTAAAAAATCTGTGAAAGATTCTTTTGGGCCTTGTGTAACTTTTGTAAATGACTCAGCTTTTTTTCCTGGTTCCTCAACTCTGTCCCATGCATTCAAGGCTGCCGTTCGACATAGAATTAAGGTTTGGATATCATATAGACATTGTGTGTGTACTGAAGCATATTGGCCTTCTCCAGTAAGCTGATCCTGGCAGACCTGTATTCCTTTATCCCTCCATTGTTTTTCTATGTTTTTAGCCTCGTCTTGATAAAAAATGTGCCACTGGATCCTCTGACTTGGCTCTAAAACCGCTTGTGCCAAGTCTCGCCAGTCCTGTGGTGTAATCCTATTATATGTAGACCAAGAGTTTAACATTTGCTTTACATATGGGGAATGCATGCCATAAGATACTATTGCCTCCTTAAACCTTTATAAATCCATCATGTCAATTGGAGCCCAAATATTTTGTGTAGTCATTTGATCAGGCGACTGCTGTAAGGTTACCGGATAAATTAAGGGTGACTGTGTGAAAACAGGCTTTCTTTCTGTAACCTTCTGTTCCACAACTTCACTCTTAATTTCTTCTGTCTGAGTTTCAGGTTTAACAAGTTTTTCTAAAACTGTCATCCTGGCACTTAAATTGACTATCTTTTTAAATAGTAAAATGAGTAGAAACATAGTAACCAACTGCATAATCCGATCAATAGTAATCATCCCATACAGTTGTTCCATTGTCACACTGCCTAAAATTGCAAACAAAGCCCAATCTTCCAATGCACACAGAAAACCCATTTTTTTTTAAATGTGGAAAAAATTTCTCTGTTAAATAGTTTCCTTTAAAATATTTGATATGTTAATTGACTTACCAAGTCTTCGCAGAACCGTAGAAATCCGAGGGAATTTCAAAACAGCCACCTAGTGTCCAAGGTGAATTGAGAGAGAGAGAGAGAGAGAGAGAGAGAGAGAGAGAGAGAGAGAGCAAGCAAGAAAGCGTAGCTACTAAAAGCTTAAATCCAGCCACGTGTTGCAGCTTGAGTGGAGAGGGGGGGAAGGGAGAGAGAGAGAGAGAGAAGCCCTGGCTAAAAGCTTAAATCCAAACACGTGTCCCCGCTTGAGCGGAGTCAAGCCTGGGCTAGGCTTCCTTAAACTCCAACCACGTGCGTTTGCTTTACAAGCAGGGGCCCTGTTAGCAAGGCAGGCCTGAGTTGTTTGTAGCACCGGCTTTTAAGCTAACCGCTTGGGGCCTGAGGCCAAACCGACCTTGTCCCCTGCCAGAGACCAGGCCGTCCGGAGCCGACCGCCGAGGCGGGAAACCGGACCCGCCACAGACCCGCCGCGAGTCAAGCGGTTTCTTATGGAGTCTTGTCACGTTGGGCGCCAAATGTAGATGTAACCGACCGCCTTATTAAATAAGAAACACAGAGCCAATGTAAAGGTGAAAGCCCAAGAGGTCAGAGCAGAAGCTTACCCGCTTTCCGCCAGCTAGCTTCTTCCGCCAAGAGAGCTCTCCGAAAGGAAGGGGCTACTTCCTGTGCGTCTGATTTATAAAGAGTTCTGGTTCTTCCTTCTCATTGGTTATAAACACAACTATGTGGCTGTCTCGTCACTGCCTCTCTGTCCAGACCTCCCACGTTTTCTATGGTTGGTATTGAGATCAAGGGCGTGTGTCTCCAATGCTGGCTGTATCCTTGAACACACAGAGATCTACCTAGCTCTGCTTACCAAGTGCTGGGATTAAAGGCGTGCACCACCACTGCCCTGGCTTTCGCTATGGCTTGCTAATAGCTCTGACCCCTAAGCAACTTTATTTATTAACATACAAATAAAATCACAATTCAGTACAAATAGAATACCACTATAGTGGGGACTCTGGCAGTACTAACTATGAGTATCTTCCATCCACCTTGGCTTTGAGGACTCAGGTGAGCTTCTGGGTGTCTTCTACCCACCTGTGCCATGGGGACCCAGACAGGCCTGTGAATATCTTCAGCCAGCTCAGGCCTTGAGGACCCAGGTTGGCCTTTAACTGTCTTCTATCCACCTGGGTGGAGAGGACCCAGGCAGGCTTGTGGGTGTCTTCAGCCTGCCTGAGCCATGAGGACTTAAGCCGGACTATAGATGTTTTCACCCAGTTTGAACTGTTAGGATGCAGGCAAACCTGCGTATTTCTTCAGCCAGCCTGGGCCTTGAGGACCTAGGCAGGCCTGTGGATTTCTTTACCCAATCCGACCAGGAGGACCCATGTAGGCTTGTGGATATCTTCAGTCATCCCAGGCCTTTAGAACCAAGGTGGGTCTGTGTGTATTTTCCACCAAGCTGGCTGTGAGGACCCAAGTAGACCTGTGTATGTCTTCAGCTGTTCTGGGTAGTGAGCACCCAGTGGGGCCTGTGGGTGTCTTCCACCTACCTGAGCCAGGTGGGGCTGTGCATGTCTTCTATTCACCTAGGCCATTAATACCCAGACAGGCCTGTGGATTTCTTTAGCCAGCTTGGGCCACTAGGATGCACCTGGCCATGTGGATGTCTTCAGCCAGGCTAGGTCATGAGGACCCAGGTGTCTTTCACCTGCCTGGACAGAAAGGACTCAGGCAGAACTGTGTATGTCTTCAGCTGTCTTGGGTAGTGAGCAACCAGTGGGTCCTGAGGATGTCTTCCATGCTACTGGGCCATGAGGACCAAACAGGTCTGCAGGTATCTTCTGCCCACCTGGGCCATGAGGACCCAGCAGGACCTGTGGATGTCTTCAGCTATCCTAGGCCAAGGACACCCAGCCAAGCCCGTAGGTGTCTTCCACCCACTTAGGGTAGGAGGACCAAGGAGGGCCTGTGGGTGTTTTCAGCCAGTCTGAGCCATGTAGAGCTAGGAGGGCCTGTGGATGTTTGCAATCCACCTGGACCTTGAGGAACAAGACAGCTGTGGATATCCTCAGCCTCCCTTGGCAGTGAGGACCAAGGTGAGACTGTGAATGTCTAAAGCCAACCCAGGTTGTGAGGATACAGGTGGGCCTGTGGATGTCTTCCACCCTCCTGGGCAGTGAGAATCCAGGAAGGCCTCTGGATGTCTTCAGCCAGCCTGGAACTTAAGGACCCAAGCAGGTCTATGGATGTCTTCAGCCAGCCCTGGCCATGAGGATTCAGGTGGGGCTGTGAGTGTCTTCCATTCACCTATGCCATTAGGACTCAGATGGGCCTGTGGATTTTTTCAGCCAGCCTGGGCCTGAGGATCCCTGAGGGCCTGTGAGTGTCTTCCATCTGCCTAGGACCATGAAGACCTAGGCCAGCATCTGTACTTCTTCAGGCATTACATGCCATGAAGATCCAGGAGGGTCTGTGGGTGTCTGCCACCCACCTGGGCTGTGAGGACTCAGCCAAGCCTGTGGATGTTTTTATAGCCATCCAGGCCATGAGGACCCATATAGACCTGTGGGTATCTTCCACCCATCTGGGCCTTGAGGATCCAGTCTGGCCTCAAGGATATCTTTAGGCAGTCTGGGCTGTGAGGACCCAGTTGTGCCTTTCTCTGTCTTCTATTTACCCAGTTCATGGGGATCCAGGTGGAGCTGTGGGTGTCTTCCACCCACCTTGACCTTGAGGACTCAGGTGGGCTTCTGAATGTCTTCCACACAGCTATGCCATGAGGACCCCGGTGGGACTGTGGATGTCTGCAGCCATCCACCTTGTGGTCTGTAGATGTAACCAACCGTCTTATAAATAAGAAACACAGAACCAATGCAAAGAAGAAAGCCAAGAGGTCAGAGCTAAGAGCCAAAACCTTACCCTTCCTCCTGCAGTGGTCCTACCTCTCCAAAGGAGCTGGTACTTCCTGTGTTAAAGTCTTTATATAGTCTCTGTTCTGCCTTCTCATTGGTTGTAAACCCAACCACAGGACTGCCTCATTACGGCCTGTCTGTATAGACCTCCAGGTGTTCTATGGTTGGTAATGAGATTAAAGGCATGTGTATCCAATGCTGGCTGTATCCCTGAACACATAGAGACTTACCTAGCTCTGTCTACCAAGTGCTGTGATCACAAACGCACACCACCACTGCCCTGCTTTCCTATGGCTTGCTAATAGCTCTGACCCCCAGGCAACTTTATTTATTATACAAATAACATTTTGGTACAAAAGAAAATATCACCATAGTGGTCACTTTTAATCAAGGTGGATATGAAGTCATGTGGCAAAATCCACTCTTTGCCACCCTAGAAAACATGGCTTTCAGCCATGTGGTTGACTCAGTCCTAATGGTAGGATAGTAGCTAAGATAGCAGCAAGCCACATGGTTCCTTTAAGATACCTATGTAGAGATTTTTAACTACCAGCCTTGGTGTTACAAGTTTTAACGTAACCCTTTGGATACAAATTTTTACAGGTTTTTATTCATACCTAATATGCTTACAAGTCTTGAGATAAGATTTATACCCTAGCAAAAGTATTAGAGCGATACACCAAAACCAAAAGAGTATGAGATGAGTAGCAATAGTCCCCATTGGAAGTAATCTGTCCCCTTATTTTATTTATTTTATTTTATTTTATTTTATTTTATTTTTTTGCTCTCCTTTCTCTGTCACATAGTCAGGTGTATCACCTGATTTGGGACAGATTTTTGAGGAAACCTTTGAACAAGCATGCTTGTGTCTAGAGGGGGAGGAGCTGTACCCCAACTTCAGATCCAGCTTTTAATTGAAGTGGGACAGTACAAAACAATAGTTTAATGTCACTCATACCTAAAAATAAATTTGAATCCCAGTAAAAGTGACTCCAATGAGCTTTGAACTGTTTTGGAATATTTTTATACATTGTGTGAAGATGTGTCATTGTGATTGTTTTAATAAAAAGCTAAATGGCCAATAGCTAGGCAGAAGGAAATAGGCAGGGCTTCCAGGGAGAGAGAGGAACTCAGTAAGAATCCAAGGCACATGGGAGATGCCAGTGATACACTGAGGAAGTCAGACATATAGAATGGAGGAGAGGTAAAGAGCTATGTGGCAGAACATGGATTAATAAGGAAAGATTAATTTAAGTTATAAGAGCTAGTTGGAAACAAGCCTCAACTAAAGGTTAAGTTTTCATAATTAACAATAAGTTTCTATGTCATTATTTGGGTGCTAGGTGTCCATATGCAGCTAAGCACTTGAATGGCATGCTACAAGTAAGTGATTAGCTATAAACACCTGCCACAGCATGGGCCCAGAAACTTCCCAGAGCTGGGGCAGATAGATGCAACTACAGGTCAGAGATCTGCAGGCATGGTGTTCAGCTTTCACCAACCTGAAGAAGGTGGAGCCAGCCACCTGCACCATGAGCTAAGCAGAGCCAGGTGATAGGTGGACTGGCCATTTAAGCTTTGGCTTATGTGGTCAAAGAAATGCTGTGAATGCACACATACACACATACAGAAAATTATTATAGATTACCAGAGTGTCAGCAAGCAAGGTATTTTTTCTCAGGCAGTTCTTTGGCTGGCAAGCTGCATTTTGCAGTTACAAAGAAAGGACCAAACATTTTATTTCTTATCTCAAAAGGTAATCTTATAAAAAATCTTAGAAGAATCACAAATCTCAACTTTTACATATGAAAAAGAATCAGTCATCTCTACTTTAAATCTTCATGGTGTATACCCATTCATCAACAGGTTTGTTTTTTTTTTAAATCAGGAAGCTAAAGTCAAAAATGGGTACAAAGAATTAATCACCACCCTTGATCACCAACTCATCCTAGCAAGAAAGACACATCAGCCGGACTGTCATTGTTCTTGTTTCCTGATCTCATTGAGTCCCTCGCTCAGCTCTTTTTTTGTCATTTTTTTAATTATTAAGAAATTTTCCATTCATTTTACATAGCAACCACAGATTCCCCCCTCCTCCCTCTTCCCGTCCCCCAGCCTTCCCCATCAACTAACCCCTCCATTCCCACCTCTGCCAAGTCAATTCCCACCTTTGCCAAGTCAAGGTCTCCCATGTGAGACAGTTGTTTACCTCACTCACCTCTTAAAGTCATTAACAAAGCGGCTTTACCTCAAAGCCATTAACAAAAACATCTTAATCTAACCTTAAGTCATATTCAAAGTTTGTTTTATCTGTGATGCACACCAAAACCCATGAACACATCTCTCAACATTAAGATTATAAGAACTGGAGCTATATGGGCTTCTTCTGAGACTCAGCTGTTTTTCTTAATCATTAACCTAAGCCACAGTCTATATGGCTCCCCAAAAGAACTAGCTGTGTGACATTTCCTCGTTCTTGTTTTCTATTCTCTGTAGCCCTTGCTTTATCAGGGGCAGGGGCAACACCATATCTTGCTTTCACCTATATTAGTTTTTCCACTGAGCTAACCTCTATCATAATCCCTTATTATATTTATTAAAGACCCTCAATCATCAAAATCCTATTTAAATTAACACTATTATTGTAAAAATCATTGCTTTAGCTAAACAGTACAGCTTAGGAGGAAAACATCTTCATAATAATCCATAGGTAAAAATGCCCAGTAGAATGGAATATTTCCATTAGATAATCACACTACATTAAAGGCAGTGGGGATCTCCCCACACACATTCACACCATGCCAGATATCAGAATAGAGGAGAAGTAGAGGGCTACATGACAGAACATAGATTAATAAAAACAGGTAAATTTAAGTTATAAGAGCTAGTTGAAAACAAGCCTTAGCTAAAGGCCAAGCTTTCATAATTAATATTAAGGTTTTGTGTCATTATTTGGAGGCTGGCAGTCCAAAAATGTTCCTATGAGAAAACTTACTAAGAGAACAAAGAAGGATTTGAAATAGGAAATAAGTTTTGAGCCCTGGCTATAGACAGGAGACACTGCTGGGGGAGCTGAGAGATATACCTGGCAGTGAAGAGTACAGGGGTGGGTATGCATGCTGCACCTGGCTTACTCCTTTGCTTTCTCCCTGTTTACTAGGCCAGGCTGCCAGCTTCCACTTTGCAACAAACTTACAGATCCATCAAAGGTAACTTAAAGCATAGGACATTTACATCATGTGGATGTCTAGGGGAGTGGGGACCAGACATAAACAAACATGGCTTGGAGAGGAACAAAGAGAAATAGGGAATGTGGAATCTCTTTCCATATCCCTGATTGCTGGCAGTATTTGTAAAGGTCCCAAATAATATTAGGATCTAGGGAGCAATTAGGGGGGCCTTTGGATTGATTATCTAAAGGATATCAAGGCCAAATTTGATTGAAAGAGAATAAAATTAGGGTCCTTCAGGTAAGGTGTCAGGTGGAGAGGCTGGAGGTTTTCTAAAAATAATTACAGGGGTAATTAGAGGGTATGGAAGACACCATTCCCATGGATGAGGGCTGGGAGGGAAAATGTCACTACAACCTGTACTTAAAGGCATCCTCAAGACTCAGGGAGGACTGAAGGAAGTCACATTAAGTGGGTCACTGCACTTAGCAGGGATCATGGGTTTGTGCTGTGGGATGTCTTTCTGTATGCATATGGTAAGAAAGCTTACAGCCAGGCAGGAAATACAAGCAGAGATACAGAGAGAGGAAGGGTGGAGTCGAGAGAGACACCAGCCACAGCCAAAGGAGCAACAAGTTGCCAGCAGACTGGTAATGCCATGGCCACATGGCAACATATAGATTAATAGGAATGGGTTAATTTAAGATGAAAGAGCTAGCTAGCAAGAAGTTGAAGCCATAGGCCATACATACAGTTTGTAACTACTATAAGCCTCTGAGTGATTATTTTATAAGTGGCTGCAGGACCTTGGGTGGGAAAGATTCATCTGGATTTCTGGGCAAGGCAGAACCAGAGAAATCTCCAGCTATAGGTTTGGATTGGCTAAACCCAAGAAGAGACTTGACATCTGGTACCAGGGCTTTTGTAAAGGCCAGAAGTTGAAGAGACCAGAAGGTGAGGATGGAAACTGATCTCTAGGAGGGGTGATTTCATCCACAAGAAAGGGTTGGACAACATTGTCACAAAAGCCATGAAACCTAGGGGAGCTGTGGAATTGTAGGCAGCTCCAAATGGAAGGCAAGAAGAGGTACAGGAGGGCAGGAAGGAGCACAGTATCCTCATTGGACCTAAGGAAACCACAGGATTGCAGCTCCAAGGGAGAGAGATGGGGTCAGGTGAAAAAGGCCAGCCTTAAAGACCATGGCTGTGGGTACTTCTGCCTCTAAGAGTACCATAGGGGTGCTGGACACTCAATAGTCACTTCCACAGAATCAGGGAAGCATTTATACTGACCAAAGGGGAAACACATAATTGCCACTGTTGAATGGGGTGCCTAGTGATTGGTGAGCCGGAAGGTGAATCTGTTATGGGTGGACAACAAATGAGGTATATGGTCCAAGCCCAGCTTAGACTCCAAGAGGGAGCAGGGGAATGCAAGCACCAGAGTAGCCTATCCAAGTCATGGCAACAATGTGTTATATCTCTGAGGGGAAAGACTTCCCTAAATGGAAGAGTTATATCTCTGAATGGAAAGACTTTCCCAGTGGAAATGTTACAGTTCTGAGGGATAAGTTTTTCCCAGTGCAAGTGTTACATCTCTGAAAAGAAAGGTATCCTGGCAGTGGGACACCATGGAATTTCACAATATCACAAGTCTCACACAAAAGATTTATTGAGAAAATCTCAGGAGGGTGATTGCCTCTGCTCAGGTGGGAAGCAGCAGAGAACTATGTAGAAGACAGGGTTTATATTGGTTCTCTTTGGGGACTGAGATTTCCAGGGTAGAAATTTCCAGGATGGAAATAGGTGGGTTTTCAAGTCCTGAGCTTGGGCTCTTTATTCTGTAGGGCAGAACTTGGCCACCTGTTTCTGGAGGGGCAAGGTCTGGCTATTACACTCATTAGAGTTTTCTGTGGGTAGAGTCTGAAAGTTGGAGGTCCTCAGGGACAGAATTTGGCCACTCGTGTGCCCTCAGAGGCTTACTGAGGGAATATTTGCAGTTAAAATAAAGATACAAGAATTTACTATGCACATGTCTGAAATCTGAGCACACAGGAGTTGAAGCAAGAGGACTGTGGTTCTGAGGAAAACCTAAACCATGTAGTATGACTCTGTCTCAGCAAAAAATTCAAGCAATCAAGAAAGCATAAATATGTTACAAGAGAGAGGTACTTCATGAAAAATATAAATAATAACTCCCAATGGTTAGATTTTTGAAACTATTCTAATAAGACCATATAGATGTAACACACTAGATCATTCTACCTACCAAAACAGATATGAAAAGATTAAAAGTAAAAAAAAATGAGAAGTTAATTTTTTTCAATTTTTGTATTGTTTAGAATGTATAAATTCACTATTTCTGGAAGTTATATTTCAACATTAATTAAACAAAAGAACACTTACCTAATTCATTATTATTCTATTGATATTGATCAACCTTAGGAAATTATCAGTAAAGACATAATTGTAACTATAGCCAAGACATCTCTTTGTGACACAAGGGAAATTTTGAACTATTTTACAATTACAAATATAAAACTAGAGACCAGAAAGGTGGCTTAGCAGTTTAGGCATTGATTCAATTCTCAGCAGCCACATGGCATCTCACAACCAGGTATAACCACAGTTCCAGGGGATCCACCACCCTCTTCTGGTCTCTAAGGGTACTGCATGCCTGGGGTGCACATACACACATACAGGCAAAACACGTATAAATACAAAATAAAAATGAAGGATATATATATATATATATATATATATATATATATATATATATATATGTATGTGTGTGTTATGTATATATATACATATATATACATATATACATATATCTGATATGGTTATTCCTGACAACATTGTTAAAATCCTGACACAAAATACAGCTGAAGGAAAATAAACAGGGAAGTTGCCTTAGCACAGTGCTAGCTGTGAAGGTGATATGTTCAAACTGGATATTTAATTCTATATTATATATCAGAAATCTGTATACTTTATGTATGCCCAAGACATGGAAGATGAATAACAAACATTAAATGATTTTCTTTGTGTAGACAGATTTCACATCATGTTTCCTTTCTGCATGTTTTTTTTTTGTTTTTCTTTGTGTCTTTTTTTATTTTCAAACTTTGCAGATTGAACAGGAATTACTTAAAATTAAAAAAAAAAAGGAAGCAAGAGCAAGCAAGTGCTACATCCCAGGAACAATTAAAGATACAAATTTGTGGAGTTCCTCATATTGGTGATGTAACTGATATTTAAAATAAAGCACTCTCTTGTTTACACAGTTTCTGAAAAGGGATGCAATTCATACATGTGGATTTTTTTTCTTGAAGGGGAACATTCTTTGTGAGATAGGGGAAACACCAACAGGGCCCCTGGGAATTTCCTATATTGATGACTTTGCAAAAGAAGGGCACTCCTCTGTGTACTTAGGTAATGGACATAACATATCAAGTTCAGTCCTCAATTTCTCTGGATCTAACCTTAAAATGGTAGCATTACTAAATTGATTATTTTAAATTGGTTTTAGTTCATTTATTTTTGTTTTATGTGTATGAGAGTTTTGCCTGCATTTATGTCTGTGCACCACATGTATGCAGTGCCCTGGGATGCCAGAAGAGGGTGTCAGATTCCCTGGAATTGGAGTTACAGATGATTGTGAGCTACCACCTTGGGTGCTGGGAAGTAAACCCACGTCCTTTAGAAGAACAGCCAGTGCTCTTAAACTCTGAGACATCTCCCCAGCTCTCTAAGTAAATTCATATCCTTATAAAAATCATTTAGAGAAATGCACTCTGTAGTATTACATTTTAAAACCTGCTCTGTGGAAAACATTAATTTACAAGTTCAAGGTGGACAACACCCTACCATGCAGATGAGTGGTGAGTACAAAACCCCCACCCCTAGCTAAGGAGCTATTAGCAGTTGATGGCTACTAGGACAGGGAAAGTAAGTTTTCTCTAAGAGTGTGGCCTGTGATGGGGTTGACTATGCTCTGGTGAAAGCCACACCCAAGAGTGTACAGTGGCACAAGCTATAGTTGATAAGATTTACAGAAATGAGAAGGCACAAATTTGGGTGGGTAAGGAAGTGGGGAAATGTCTGGGGCAAGTAAAAGTGGTGAATGTGATCAAAATTGTTGTGTGAGGGAGAAATAACTATATTTACTTGGACCCTGGTTGAATGGTTTTAAAATGTTGCTAGGTATTCTGAATATAGTGGTAATGATTGGTTCAATCATTGGCTTTAACATGTCACTTGTGTTTGCTCAGATGTACGTAGACATTGAGTATGTAAACCTGAGTAAGTAGAATCATAAAAGGGAGGGAAAAAAAGTGTCTTTCAAATACCAGCCACCATATCTCCAAGTTACTGTGCTGAGGAATAATGCTTTTGTACAGTGGTTTAATAAAACACCAATTGGCCAGTAGCCCGGCAGGAAGTATAGATGGGATAATCAGACAAGGAGAATTCTGGGTAGAGGAAGGCTAAGTCAGTAGACGCCAGCCTGCTGTCCAGGGTGCAGCATGTAATGGCACACAGGTAAAGCCACGGAACATGTAGCAACGTATAGATTAACAGAGATGGGCTGAGTTTGAGTATAAGAGCTAGTCAATAGTGAGCCTGAGCTAATGGTCAAGCAGTTTTAAAAATAACATAAGCCTCTGTGTGTTTACTTGGGTCTGAGTGGCTGCGGACCAGGTAGGACACAGGAAAACTTTTAGCTACATTACTGGTTTAAATCTTTAAATAGTTCCTTCATTTTATGTTTTAGAAATTATGAGCAGAGAGTATGTATTCATACTTAGAACAAAGTTTATCCTTTGTCTATGCCAAGCTTCTGCAAGTCACTATAAAATGAGGCATTTGGAACATGTGGTGGTATTGTGTTCCCCAAAATATTGTGTACCTTAATAAACTTATCTGGGGTCAGAGACAGAACAGCCACAATATTAAACATAGAGGATAGGCAGTGGTAGCACACGCCTTTAATCCTAGCATTCCAGAGGCAGAAATCCATGTGTTCAAGGATACACCCAAGCATGGTGACCCACGCCTTTAATCCCAGAAAGCAAGCCTTTAATCCCAGGGAGTGGTGGTAGAAAGCAGAAAGGTATATAAGGTGTGAGAACCAGAAACTAGAGGCATTTGCCCTGGAGAGGCATTTGCCCTGAAGAGGCATTTGCCCTGGTTAGGCATTTGGCCTGGAGAAGCATTGGCCTGGTTAAGCATTCAGGCTTCTAGCAGCAGTTCAGCTGAGAGTCATTCAGATATGAGGACACAGAGGCTTCCAGTCTGAGGAAGCAAGACCAGCTGAGGACCAGCGAGGTGAGATAGCTGTGGCTTGTTTTATTTCTCTGACCTTCCAGCATTTACCCCAATACCTGGCTCAGGTTTGATTTTATTAATAAGACCTTCTAAGACTCATGCTACAGGAACAATCTTATTTTAGACAACTAGATGCAAAACAAACTGGTTACACAGTCAAATCAGGTGCACTTTCACTTTGTGCTGGATTGGATTTAGAAACACAGGAATTACAGATTGAAGCTTTGGGAAGATGCTGTGAGGCTGTGGGGTTGGGAGATAGCTGGAGGGGATGAGAATCTTCACCATATGTCCTGGTTTTGATGTTTTCCCTGATCCTGACAAAGGGTTCGGCATATAGTCCCCTTCAATTGGAGGATGAAGGCATGCACATTAGGTGATCGTTTTCTCCTCTCAAAGCAAGCTTTCCTTCATAATTCAGAAAAACTGGATAGAGTGTGGAAACTCTCTCAACTTGAAACCCTACTTCCAATAAATATCACATTCACTTTCATCACATCTCTCATCTTTATCCCCCCAAAATCTGCAAAAATTATATACACCTTCAGCTTGTATTTGTAGACTCATCCTAGCGATTTAATTTCTCTATCCTGCATCTTCAAGACCTCTATCTATCACTATTCCATCAGATCACTCCCTGGCTATCTTCACCCCTCTACCACCACTCTGTCTTTATCCAAATCGTTCTCCATTCTATGCAGTCTTTTTATAAATACAATGTTTTTATATACCCAAACAACTTTTTAGCTGGTTTTCTGTTTAACTTTCTCTTCATAGTCAAGTATCTTGAAAGATGTCTGAATTTAGAAGATTTCTCACTCTCCAGCAACCCCATCCACTTCTCAGTTGTAATCTGAGTTCTCTGATTTATAAGATAGAATCAGCTAACTTTTTAAGAAAAACTATTTCCTCACTTTTTCTATTTTTAGATGTTTAAATATACACCTAAAGTTCAACCTGGAAAATACTGTGCTCACAACCCATTCTTAAGTCTTACGTTGTTTCTCACAGTCTATCTCTTTATGAATATCTTAATCTTAATTATGTTATTGACTGAATTATCACATAACCTTCCTTCCTATTGATCTGACTCAAGTGTTGGCCATTCTCAGTCATTGAATGTCCAGAATAATTCTTCTATACAAATCTGATCCATGCCTGTGAACCTATAGTGATTTTAGACCAGACTTCCACACAACAGCCAGGCTCTCCAGAACTGGACACTTAGCTCTTTGGGATCATTTTTATCTTTATAATTTGATTCTCTTTCTCCTCTCCAACTCACCTCTCATTGATACCCTTTGCAGTAACCACAACTGCTGTTTGTGGAACTCTCAAAAGACATTTTCATCTCACACTCCAGAATCTTTCAGTGGAGAGTTCTATTATAATTTCTATTAGGGTAGTCCTGAGAGTCTCATCCATGCTATGGCTCCTATTCAGAGATGCCGCACTTCACTGGCTCCCTGCTGGCTCAGAGCCCACCAAATGCATGATAACCTCTTTAGTCACCACAGGAGGTAATCTGTCTAAACATATACGTGCTTGCTGTATAAACAAATCTGATTTCCTGTCTCATCAGAACTCTAATGACTTCAAAGCATTTATTTCCAAATTAGAGTTGACATCACAGTAGGCCAAGAGAAGGCATAAGCTTCTACTTGTTTTCAATACAAACCCTTAATCAAAACACTTCTTCTCATTCATATCCAAGTTCATCCTTGTTTTCAAAACTCATACAGAGCTGGAGAAGTACTTTTTGGTGATAATGGAAAATGTTCAGCTATATTTAGAAATAATTATCTGTATTGTATTAGAATTACCAGGAATTTGAGGGCTACAGATGAATGTTCAGATCTCCCTGCATTTCCTTTTATTCGGTAATGGGTAAAGTAAATTTTATGTTTTTGCCTCTGTGGTTAACTCCTGATGCTCTAAAAATGAGACTGGTTTCATAATTTTGTTTCCAGATAGTTTTTGATAGTGTAGAAAGGTGACTTTTTTGGCTGTATTTTTGGTTTTTCAAGATGATATTTCTCTGTGTAGCCCCAGCTGTTCTGAAATTCCCTCTATAGATCAGGCTGGCCGTGAACTCAGAGATCTGCCTGTGTCTGCCTCCCCAGTACTGGGATTAAAGGTGTGTACTACTACCACATGGCTATTTTTGCTATAATTTTGTATCTAATAACTTGACAATGAAAAATTAGACCACAACAACTCTGATCAAGAGTATTGTCTCAGCCAGGCGGTAGTGGTGCATGCCTTTAATCCCAGCACTTGGGAGGCAGAGGCAGGCGGATCTCTGTGAGTTCGAGGCCAGCCTGGGCTACCAAGCGAGTTCCAGGAAAGGCACAAAGCTACACAGAGAAACCCTGTCTCGAAAAAAACAAACAAACAAAAAAAAAGTTTTGTCTCATTATCTAGTATCAATACCTGTAGTTGGAAGTTTTCCTATGTCCTGGCTGGCTGGCGGTCAGGACAAATCTCTCTTACTCACATCACCCAAGTAAACACACAGAGGCTTATAACTGCTTGGTCATTAGCTCAGGCTTATTACTGACTAGTTCTTAATTTTTATCTATGTTTAGCCACATGGCTTGTTACCTTTTCTCAGTTCTACCTTGACATCTCACTTCCTCTGTGTCTGGCTGGTGACTCCTGACTCAGCCTTCCTCTTTCCAGAATTCTCCTCTTCTGCTGGCCCTACCTTTGCTTCCTGCCTGGCTACTGGCCAATCAGCATTTTATTAAACCAGTATACAATGGCATTATCCCACAGCATTTCCCCCCCCACTTTTGTCTAAACAATTATTCATTTCATACAGTATCCAAGTAAGTCATAAGGATGCTGATTGAGTTGGTGCCTGGTGGTTCAGCTTTATTTTATCTGGATTGTTATCCATTATTCTTCTATACACTTCTTTTTTCTACCCCAAATTGCAAAGACCACAGAAGGAAAGGAAAAATTCAGCATCTCTACATGTACTCAAAATAGACAAAAAAGAATCACATGACTAATTTGACAAAACAGGAGGAACAAACTCCTGCCAACATGGTTGATAAGGATTCCACAGTCAGTCAATATGCAAATGTTAATCTCACTGATAGCTAGGAATATTTCAAAACAATATGTCCAACACATCTAACTAGCTTTCTTTTGCACTAAACTTTGCTGAATTCTTTCTGAATTTCATATAAAATTAATGTTCCCTGTCTCAGTTACTTTTCTATTGCTGTAAAGAGACACCATGACCAAGGCAACTTATAAAAGAAAGCATTTAATTTGTGGGTTTGTGGTTCCAGAGGCTTAGCATTCATGACCATCATGACAAGGAACATAGAGGCCAGCTGTCAGGCATGGGGTTAGAATAATATATGAGAACTTACATCTTGATTCACAAGCACAAGGCAGAGAGAGAGAGATGGTATACTTCCTTCAAAAAGCCCATGTCCTCAGTCCTTCCCAAACAGGTCCACTAACTGTAAACCAAGTATTCAAACATGAACCAATAGAATAAATTGTCATTCAAATCACCACATTCCCTGATTATGCACAAACTGAGTAGGATTAGATTTGTGAGTTTTAACATGGAGAAAATAAGGCTGGGGATGGCTTAGTGCATAGAAGCACTTGCTGTGCAAACATGAGGGCCTGAGCTAGAATCCCCAGCATCCACGTAAAGAGACACATGTGTCTGAGTGAACCTATAAGCCCATCATAGTCGGGACAAGTTAGAATCAAAAGGATTTCTTGGGCTCCTGAGTCATTATCCTAGATGCAGCTTCAGTGAGAGACCTTGCCTCAAAGGAATAAGGTGGAGAGTGATAGAAATTCACTCATAGTCCTCCTCTAACCTCTTTGAGCACACGAGTCATGCTCATATGTGCATAATTGCATGCGTGTGTACACATACACACCCACACCCAACATGTACACTCAAACACCACATATACACATATCAAAAAATAAATAAAACAATCACTGAAAAATTATGTTCATTATAAATAAGAAAGTATATACTTCTTTCAAAAGTTTTAAATTTTTGTGGTGTTAAGGATCAACTTCCAGAGCATTATACATACTAGTTGAGTAGCTGCCCCTGAAGTATACACACAGCTTTATTATTTCAAAATTTAGTATGGAGCATCAGTGAGACTTTAAAGAATTAAAATAATTCATTCATTCATTCCACAAGTGATACCAACTCATTGTGGCAGGGTGTTTTCCTTCTTTCTCTAGGAATCTATGATTCAGTATTGCAGCCTATAAGACCAGCTCTGAGGCTGCTATAGAGTAGTGGAGAGAATGCCACAGAGACATTGTTCTGGAGGGCCTGGTATATACAGGTGTAGATGTGACTATAATTACACCAAAATCATGGCATCTGAATTGGCTTCTTCAAGAGGTAAATGTCCAATTTCTAGGGATTGAAACTCTAACTCTGATAAAACAGAGTTTGAGATGGGTTGAATATATAGGGCCAGAAGGACAGAGAGGAAAGCTGAAGCCATATGTGGCAAATGTAGCAGTGAATCTTTGGGGCTGATATTTGTTACAGCAGTGGAATACCCAGATTAAAATTCCTACAGTCTCAGAAAGGGAATACAGAGCAGTGCATGTTTCTAGGAATAATATAATATGCTATAAAAAACAGTCACCAACCATTCAGGGTGTACATAAACAGAGCACAATTGCTGTTGAATTCTCAGAAGTACCAACTGCCTTACCTTTAAAATGGCTAACTGATAAACCTATCTGAGTTAGACAATGGCCTTTGACAAAAGAGAAGCTACAAGCTTTAGAACAGCTGGTTCAAGAGCAGTTAAATGTTCAACACATTGAAGAATCTACTAGGCCTCAGAGTTCTCCTGTAGTTGTTATTAGAAAAAAGTCTGGTAATTGGGAAATGCTTATAGATCTGAGAGCTATTAATAAAGTAATTCAGCCTATGGGCTCCCTACAGACTGGGATGCCCTTGCCCTCTCTGCTACCCAAAGAATGGCCTATAATAATTATTGACTTAAAAGACTGTTTCTTTACCATACCTTTATAAAAAAATGATAGAGAAAAATTTTCCTTCACAGTACCTAATTATAACAATTCCCAGCCACTTAAGAGATATCAATGGAAGGTCCTCCCACAGGGAATGTTAAATAGCCCTACCCAGTGCCAATATTTTGTGCAAAAACCATTGGAGATAATTCATGTGAAATTTCCACAATTCATAATTTATCGTTATATGGATGATATCTTATCAACTGATCCAAAGTTAGGTACCTTAGAAAGCATGTTTGAAGAAGTAAAAAAAGTTTTGCCTTACTGGGGACTACAAATTGCTCCTGAAAAATACAAAGAGTAGATTCTAATAATTACTTAGTATATAAGATAGAGCTACAAAAAATGACCCCAAAAGGTACAACTAAGGAGAGATTGATTGCAGAATATTAATGATTTTCAAAAATTGTTAGGAAGCATTTCTAAATTACTTGGTATCATGGGAATACCTAAAGATAGACTACAAAATTTGGCTAATACTCTAAAAGGAGACAAGGACTTAAATAGTTCAAGAGAATTATCAGCAGAAAGTGAGAAGGAATTGGCTCTAGTAGAAAAGACAATATGAGAAGTTCATGTGCATCATTTGAATCCAGAACTTAAATGCATTCTGATCATACTCCCTTCCAGACATTCTCCCACAGGTATTTTGATGCACAAGGAAGATATTATATTGGAATTTCTACTACATAAACGAAGTAAGAAGTTAAAGACTTATATAGAAAAGATCTCTAACTTGATTCAAAAAGGAAAATTAAGACTTTGCCAGTTGACAGGAATGTACCCAGGAGAAATTGTAGTACCTTTAACTAATGAGGAAATTTCCTCAATATGGAAAGATAATGAATACTGGCAGAGAGCCTGCAGTGACTTTTTGAGAGAGATTAACAATTGTTATCCATATATATATCACATATCAGATCCCACATGGGTCTGCCAGAACCTCTAGCACAAGGTAATGATGAGATTGATCAGCTACTAACAGGAAACATGCCAGAGGCCTCAGAATTTCATAAGAAACACCATGTAAATGGCAAAGGTTTGAAGAAGGATTTCTCCATCACTTGGCAACAAGCCAAGGATACTGTAAAAAAAAAAAAGTCCTACTTGTTTCTGTTATAACCAAACTCCATTACCCACAGGAAGCAATCCAAAATGTATACAAAGAAATAAAATTTGGCAGATGGATGTGTTTCATTTTGCAGAATTTGGAAGATTAAAGTATATACACCATACCATTGATACCTATTCAGGATTTCAGTGGGCAACTCCTATGAGTTCTGAAAAGGCTGATTCCATGATTACACACCTATCAGACGTTATGGCCATCATGGGAATACCTGTACAAATTAAGACAGACAATGCCCCAGCATATGTCTCCAATAAAATGAGACAATTCTTTGCTTATTACAATATAAAGCATGTTACAGGTATACCACACAATCCCACAAGCCAAGCAGTCATAGAAAGATCCAAACAAACTTTAAAGGATATGCTAAATAAACAGCAACAGATAACAATGACCCCTAGAAATAGATTGCATAATGCTTTATTAACCTTGAATTTTCTCCATGCTGATGAGAAAGAAACAACAACTGTGGAGGGATATTGGATGACAGACAAAGTAAGTATTCCACTGATTTAGGGTTTCTTTTTTAGTGGTGGTTTCAAGATAGGTGTAGCTGTGAGTTTTTTCTCCGGGTCCGCCAAGGCCTGGCAATCCCTTATCCTTTTTTTATTAAATGAAAAAAACAAGAATTGCTATAAGCTGCAAATATATATGAAGTAAGATTTAAGCTGATTATGACAAGCTATACCTGGAAGAAGCCAAAGGCCTTCCAGAAGTCAAGCTAAAGCTCAAGAAGTCTTGGTGATATTGCCTTTTGATTATTAGCTGTTTCCTGCTATAAATTTCTTGTGTGCTATTGTAGCTTTTCCATCATTTGTTGGGCGCCATTTCCCCTTTACTAAAGAACTATTTATATAACCTTCTGTGCAATAATGCAGCCAGGATCCCTAATTTCAGGCCTTTCTGTAATTATCATCATTAGCAGCATCAAACCAGGACCATCCCTGGATGGATGAAAGCATCTTATCATCTTACCTCTGTGCTCTCTAAGAACAGACTTAAGCATCCAGACTATCTGTTTGATCAGGCCTGGCGGATGTGCTAATTAAGCCTAACTTTCTCCTTTCCAAAGTCTTATCTCTAGTTTTAGATCCACCTTTAACAATTAACTCAGAACTAAGGGTTCCAACTTACAGGTATATCCAGCTGGGATGGAGGTTGCCTAGCCAAGTTGCCTAGTGACCAGGCACACTTGCCAGAAACAGCAGGAGCAGAAATAGCTTGGAGAGATAAGGGCCAAAGGGATAAAAGGCAGTTTTATTTTCAGAGGATTGGATGGAGAAGAGAAAAGAGAATAGAAGAACTAAATGGGTAAGAACTGGAGAGAAATGAACTGAGATGGGGAAGAACTAGATTGAAGGGCTAGATGAGAGGACTAGAGGAATGAGATGGAAGATGAAGAAGAGCCAGATGAGGAAGAACAGGATGAGAGAGAAGGAGATGGGAGAGGAGCTAAGATAAGAAAGAACTAGATGTATGAAAACCTAGATGGGGCAGAACTAAGATGAGAGAATTAAAATAGAACTTAGAGGGGACAGCAGATAATTGTAGAGAGAAATCAATTCAGATAGAACTTAGAGGGGGCAGCAGATAAATGTGGAGAGAAATCAATTCAGATAGAACTTAGAGGGGACAGCAGATAAATGTGGAGAGAAATCAGGCAAGTAAGGAGCCAGGCGTGAGAGCAGAACTGAAGCTGTGTAGACAGAATTTTATCCCAGAGGAATACAGTAGACAGACAAAAGAGCTTTGTGTACTTAGATTCTTTTCTCAAAAATAATTCTTGCCATTCTTAGCCTCTCTTCTGGGCCCCTGGAAAGAAGATTATTAAGGCTGGTCCTTAATAATGTTCAAGATTTAACATTTTGTGATTAGCAGAAATTCTGGGCTTTCTTGAAGTGTTTACAGAATGAGAGCTCTGTCCTAAATATTTCGGTTGGAACTCAGCTTTACCATAAATTTCTTTCTTTTTTTCTTTTTGGTTTTTCAAGACAGGGTTTCTCTGTGTAACTTTGTGCCTTTCCTGGAACTTGCTTTGTAGACCAGGCTGGCCTTGAACTCACAGAGATCCGCCTGCCTCTGCCTCCCAAGTGCTGGGATTAAAGGCGTGCACCACCAATGCCTGGCTACCATAAATTTCTTAATATGAGCTCATTATGGCATTCTCCAAGGCATGGTGACAATAAAAAGTTTTTAAATCTTAAAACATATTTTTCCTATCCTGTGTGTAGCTCCTGATTGTCTAAGAATATCTGCAACCCTTAGTAAGGGCTACAGAGTCAAGTTATTTTCTGTAGCCTTGACTAATCAGAGTATATTTTGACAAATTGAGGTCAGGAATGGGTGTAAGGACTAAATCATTTGCCAGCTCCAATAATTAGGCTGTCTTTGTATTTACAGCCTAGCAAGACAGCTCAGGTGTGTGTCCCTCATGATAGCAAGGCACCTGGTCTAATCTAAAGTTCTTTTGAAGCTTTATATCACCTAATGATGTACAAGAAACCTGTAGCTGCAATTCTCAGTATAAAGATAGAAGGAATTTGAGCCAGTCTGGACTCAACTGTTTTCCTATGTCTGCCTGAGCTCTGAATTTAAACAGTTGACAGGGACTTATAATTTCTGACTTGTGTAGTATTTCTTTGTATTCATATTTACTCATCAAACTCTATGAAAGCTAACATTATTGATACCAAATGGACAATACAGTTTAATGAGGAGTCATCTAGACAGTCCACAGATATAAATGTCCATAATAGTGAGATGTATCATGAGATAGAAACATTAGGGAAAAATTGTAATAGCACATGAAAAATTACAGAAAGAGGCAAATGATATTCCAGAATCTGTGACCTCATAAGCCTTGCTTGAACAAGGTTCCTCCATCAGAGAATTATTCATCTAGTAGGTAGACACCTTGATTATTAGTTGCCATCTGCTGCATTTATGCCATGGCTATCAGCAGCTACCAGCAATTAAGTCCAGGAAGTTACTTGGCACTGAGAAGCATATAGACTGTCAGAGTCCAGCTCCAGTAGTGGTCTGAGATGCATGATGGAGGTGTGAACTCCATGAAAAATGATGAGTCTGACCCTAGTTGTATTTCAAACAGATGGCATCAAGTAACTCAGGCTGTTTTCATTTATACAAGTTCTAATGCATCCAAGCATGAGTGTAGCAGGAATCTTAGAAGGTCTTTTTAATAAAATCAAACCTGAGGCCAGTTATTGGGGTGAATACTGGAAGACCAGAGAAGCAGAACAAGTCACAGCTACCTCACCTCGCCAGTTCCTCGGCTGATCCTGTTTCCTTAGACTGGAGGCTTCTCAGTCCTCATCCAGAATGAATCTCAGCTGAACTGTGCTGCTCAAAGCCTAAAAGCTTAACCAGCCAAATGCTTGTAGTTTCTGGTCCTCACACCTTATATATCTTTCTGTTTTCTGCCATCACTCCCTGGCATTAAAGGCGTGAGTCACCATGCCTGGCTGTTTCCAATGTGGCCTTGAACTCACAGAGATCCAGAGGGATTTCTGCCTCTGGAATGCTAGGATTAAGGGTGTGTGCTACCACTGCCTATCCTCTATGTTTAATATTGTGGCTGTTCTCTTCTCTGACCCCAGATAAGTTTATTAGCATGCACAGTATTTTGGGGAACACAACACCACCACACATGATCAGTTGCGTTACTCTTTAATTTCTCTTTGATCATTTCCTAAGAATAATTATCATTTACCCATTTCAGTTTCTTTTCCTATTTCCCATTCTCTTGCCATCATTGATCCATATCATTAATTTTTATATTGCAAGCCAAATGATTATATCTAGCCAGGCACATATTATTCATACTGTGCCCTAGTCAGCAGCAAACATGCAGTTACAAATAAAGGAGATTCAAGCCTTATAATTAGTCCTTAACAATGTGATACTTTTTATATTTTTGTAATCAGCTGAGTGTATGATGTCATACCTAGGATATTATTTTCAGGTGTAAGTCAATTTCTAATTAATCTGTATATCACTTTTATGTGGACGACAGCTATAATCCTATTCTTTATAAATTCTCAAAATGGTAATGATTACCTAACATTCTGTTGGGACCAAATTTCTATTCTTCCTGGCAGTTTCTATATGTACTTTTTACTTCCAAGGACCTGAGAGTTTTAACTGAAAAAACATCTAACCATTCATGTCCTGGCACCAGAGAGGTATCTGACCTTTCATATCCTTTACCTTTTCCTTGTGTGTCCTATTAGTTTTAAGAAACTGTCTCCCAAGTTCTTAAGTTCTTGGAATATAGTTATCTCTTTTTTTGGATAACTAAGTAAGCAAGACTCATTAACCTTAGTGAGTTCCTCCTGTTTACTCAGAATGACTGCAAAGGCAGCCAGAGATGGCCAGAGAAAGTGGATTTTGTGCATGACTGCAGAGAAGTTAAATTACTATGTAGAGACTTTTAGAACATTTATAAGCTTTTATTTCCATAAACTCAGCTATAATCACAAGTGACAAAGCAAGACTAAGAATTACCATAAGAATAAGCATAGTGAAAGTTAGAGAGGCCTGGAGCCCATGAACTCCTTAGGATCAGTGCAGGGGTCTGAAGCATCACTTCCACAGGTCCTTCCAGGTGGGTGAGATCTTCCAAAGGACCTTGCTGTAAAGGGCTTCCTTCACAAAACATTTATGTGCATTCTCAGGGTTGACAGCATGGCTTCCACCAACGGACAACTGTAACAATCAATTTTAAATAATGTGCTCAGGTTAAAGTTACCTATTTTTAGGGAAATGACTGGATCAAAGAGAAAAAATCACAAAGAAATTTCTCTCTAGGTATTTAGAGTAAGATTGTCTTTTCTTGGTAATTGTATTAAAAAAATTAACTGCCAAAATATTCAAAAGTGAACTGAAAACATCATAGTAGTTAAAGTAGTTGGCATCCATAATTTACCTAGGATTCTTCCCTATTTGGTGGTACTTTTCCTTTCACATATAAGTTCTGAGGGGGAAAATAACAGAGAAGCCATAGTCAAAATGATGGTTCAGAAACTGGTAGATAAAGGTAACTGAGACAATAAGACTTTAACAATAGTTTTCAATTTGGAGGAAAGAGAGGGTAAAGACATAGGGAGGAAAGAAGAGAGGAGAGCAAGTAAGAACAAAGCATATTAAAACATATTGATTGGAATTCTGTAATGAAAGCCATTTCTTTGAATCCTAATCTGAAATTTTAATTTAAAATTGGAGGAATCAGAAGGAATTGGTGAAATAGCAAAAAACAAAAAACAACAAATTAAAGCCAGTTATAGTGGTTCTGGTGATCATGAGTTCAATGTTAGCCTGAACTTTCAGGACAAAGTAAGACTTGTCTGCTGTGGATATCTGCTCTGTATAAATAAAACACTGATTGGCCAGTAGCCAGACAGAAAGTATAGGCAGGACTAACAGAGAGGAGAATTGAGGGAACAGGAAGGCAGAGGGAGAGACTGCAGCCGCTGCCAGGACAAGGAAGGTGTAAGGTACCAGTAAGCCATGAGCCACATGGCAAAGTATAGATTAATAGAAATGGGCTGAACAAAAGAGTAAGAGCTAGACAATGATAGGCCTGAGCTAATGGCCAAGCAGTTTAAATAATATAAGCATCTGTATGTTTATTTTATAAGTGGGCTAAGGGATTTCCAGGCCTTGGCGGACCCGGAGAAAAAACTCACAGCTACACCTATCTTGAAACCACCACTAAAAAAGAAACCCTAAATCAGTGGAATACTTACTTTGTGATGGCTTATGTTGACTGCTAATTCACCAGGACCCAGAATCACCCAGAAGGCAAGCCCCTGTGCATGTCTGTGAGGGATTGTTGAGATTAGATTAACTGAGATGGGAGGATTCCCATCCCAACTGTGGATAGCACCATTCAATGGGCTGGGGTTTTAAACTGAACAAAAAGGAGAAAGCAAGCTGAGTACTCGTCCCTCTGCTTCCTGACTTTGGTTGCAGTATGATGAGCTACCTCAACTCTTGTCATCATGACTTCCCCATGGTGATGTTGTATACCCTTAAACTGAGAGCCACAATACACCCTTTCTGTCTTGAGTTGTGTTTCTCGGGGTATTTTGTCACAACAACAACACAAGTAACTGTGACAAAAGCATAACCACTTGGCAACCTTTTCAAGTTGACTTTGGAATCAAGGACAAGTTCTCAGATCTGTCCCAAGACCTTCCTCTTCCTAGTTCTTCTTTCACTTCTACCTTTGCTTGATTTCTTCTCTCCATCAGTCCAACCCAAGAACAATTCTGTGCTTGAGCCAATTCTGTTGATTGGTTTATAATAGAGGATCATTCAGTTTTCACCAAGATTAGTAGCTTGATACTGCCATGACATAAGAATTATTACCATTTTTTACTATGAAAATTTGGAAATACTAAAGAACAGAGTTTGATTGATTTCCCAAAAGTAAGTTGTTAGAAACCAGAGACTATGGTAATGTTTTGTTTTTATTCCTGGTACTAGAATTTAACTCAGGTCTTTGTGCATGCCAAGCAAGGGTTCTACAGCCTCATGTTTTTAAAACTTAACATGTATGTTAAAAAGAGTATGTCAGGGCACTGCTCAGAAAGATCAGTGATTAAGAGCACTTACTGCTCTTGCAGAGTTTCCAAGTTAGTTTCTCAGAACCCTCACTGTGGTTCATAACAATCTATAACTCTATCTCTAGGGCATCAAATGCCTTTTTCTGACCTCCAGGGGCAGCTGCTATATAAATACACACACACACACACACACACACACACACACACACACACACACACACGAAAATATGGTTTCTTCTTTAAAGTATATCAAGAAATTTTCAACCAGGTTTTATTTCAGGATATCTTATCACAATGTGAGCTCTGAGATTGCATTATTCACTAGAAAAACATGTTTATAGCCATGGTGTGGCTCAGCGCTAACATACCTTTTATCCAAGAGTTTTCTGCTTGAATATTATAAACAGGATTAAATAAAGTCAACCATAGGTCAAGAGGTAGAATAAGCATCCAGTTGACAGGAAGTAAACACAGGATTATTAAGAGAAAACCATAGAGAGTAAGAGGGAGTGAGAAGGACAGAGAGAGGGATGCACAGGAAGTAGAAGGGAGGGACATTCAGCTGGTGGGGTTTTGTTTGAGATAGGTTAGGAGAATGTAAGTGGCTTCAAGGATGTCAGCTGAGGAAGGCCAGCTGGGTTTCTGCCTGTCTGAGGTAGCAGGGGTTCAGCCCAGCATCTGGCTCCCAAGTCTTTATTACTAAAATTGAATGATTGACATTTTGTTAGTGCTGCAACACATGGCATGCCACAGACTGAGAAATCATGCCAGCTGTGGACAAACTGAGAATTCATCTGATTTGGTGAGACACTTGGGAAGTCCTCAAGGAGAGAGTAAAGTAATATTAAAAGAAAAAATCTTTCCCATGTTAAGGATAGGAAGTGTTACAATGCAGGTCATTAGGCCTTGTATAGTGCTACTTCAGATGGCTTGAAAATAGAAGCAGCAAATGAAAAGACAAACATCTTACCTGAGATTGCCATAGTACCAATTATAATTACTATTGGTCTGGTAATTTATATTTTATCCTTAATAGCCATAGGGTTGTCTTGCCCCAAATATGAAAAGTCGATTTATAATTGTGCCAAATATGAAAAGTGACTGGTAAGATACAAGCTGTAGAAATAGTTAATAATGAAAATAAGAAAAATAACCAGGCACAGACAGAGATATTTAGACAAGAACCTACCACACTATCCCATGATGAAACTGAAGAGTGGAGGCCCAAAGTTGTATTAAAATCAACCTTAGTTTATCTAGTTACTATACAAAAACTACCAGCAGATGATAGGGTACCCCAATGTTATGAAGAAGTTAAATGGCATCCTATAGAAATATTAAATTTAAGGAGATTTAAGGAAGTAGTCATTTCATATGGTATGCATTCAACCCTATGTGAAAAAAATTTTAAATTCCTGGGAAACTCAGAACAGAATTATGCCCCAATACTGAAAGATTTGGCAACAGCAATATTGGGAGCTGATCCTCAGTTACAGTGGAGAACATGGTGGAAAGAGGAAGCTAGGCCCATGGAACAATGAAATAGGGCTAGAAGTATTGATATTTCCCAAGATCAGTTTCTAGGTGAAGGCCAATATGCTGAGTTGCAAAGGCAGCTTGAATTTAATGATCACACCTTGGTGCAATGTCATTTAGAAGCTTTGAAGTCTTAGGAAAGGTTGGAAAATCAGGAAAGAGGTTGGAGTCACTTACTAAAATTATATAAGGCCAAAAAGAAGCCTTCACTTTGTTTTCTTTTTGCAAAGATTGATTTCAGTTGTAAATAGAATAATATCAGATTTAGAAGTCTGACAAATATAAATCAAATCTTTGGCTTTTGAAAATGCTAATTCAGAATGCAAAACGGTGTTTAAGCCTTTAAAGGCAAGATCAGCAACAATAGGTGAGTAGATTAGAAATAAGATTAATACTGGATCTCATGTATGTGATGCTACTCTGATAAAAGTAATTTCTAAAAGTTTTAAGAAAAATCAAAGTGTCAAAGGATTTGATTGTGATAAGTAAGGTTGTCTGAAAAGGGATTGTAGGCAAACCTTTCCTAAAGACAATGTTTTTTTCTAGAGATAATCCAAAGAGAAGGTCCCAACCTTCTGGAGTATGCAGAGTATGTGGCAAAGGTTGGATTGGACTAATGAATGCAGATCAACAGTGGACAGGTAAGGTAACACTTTGCCATCAGGAAACTCACTAAGGAACCTCCCACAGCCCCAATATCAAATTGATTCAGTCATTTCCTGTCAGCATCAGAGAAACTTATACACAAAACAATTAAAAGATTTAATTCATGTTGTTAAAAACAACACTGCTCTGGATGCAGTCAAGGAGAGAAAAGCTACAGTACATAAAACAAAAAATTCAAAAGAGACCAGAAAACAAGTATTTTGGCACTCTGGTATAAATAATCAGAGACCAAAGCTAAAAATATAAATAAATAACATTGAAACTTCAGGTTTAGTAGACACAGGAGCACATGTAACAATATCACCAAAATCTTGGCATTCAGATTGGCTTCTTCAGGAGGTAAATATTCATCTTCTAGAGATTGGAACTTTATCCCAGGTAAAACAATATGCAAAATGGGTTAAATGAATAGGGCCAGAAGGACAAATAGGAAAATTAAAGCCATATGTGGCTAATGTAGCCATGAATTTCTGGAGATGTTATTTGTTGCAGCAATGGAAAACAGAGATTAAGATTTCTCCAATATCAGAAACAAGCCATAAAATAAACAATGCTTCTGAGAAAAATATTAAAAGGTATAATCAAGAATAGTCACAGACTATTCAGGTTGTACATAAGCAGGACACAACAGCTGTTGGTTTTCCAAAGGTACCAACCTTCCTAACTTTAAAGTGGTTAACTGACTAACCTGTGTGGGTAGAACAATGGCCTTTGACATAGTAAAATTACAGGAACTAGTGATTCTGACAGCTGGTACAGAAGCAGCTAAATTTTTAACATATTGAAGAATTGACCAGTCTTTGGCATTCTTTTGTATTTGTCATTAAAAAGAAATTTAAAAAATTGAGGATAGTAACAGATTTAAGAGCCATAAATAAAATGTTTCAACCAATGGTCTCTTTAGAGCCGGGAATTCCCTTGTCTTCTACTAAATCTAAGGGATGGACTATTATAGTGTGTAGCAAGTATCAGTTCTTATTAATAAAAGCAAACCTGAGCTAGGTATTGGGGTGAATGCTGGAAGATCAGAGAAGCAGAACAAGCCACAGCTTCCTCACCTCACCAGTTCCTCAGCTGATCCTGTTTCCTCAGACTGGCAGCCTCTGTGTCCTTACCCAAATAGATCTCAGCTGAACTGCTTCTCAAAAGCCTGAAAGCTTAACCAACCTGGTTTTCATGCCTTATATACCTTTCTGCTTCCTGCCATCACTTCCTGGGATTAAAGGCGTGAGTCACCATGCCTGGCTATTTCCAGTATGGCCTTGAACTCACAGAGATCCATGCCTCCAGAAGGCTAGGATTAAAGGTGTGAGTGCCACCATTTTCTAGCCTCTGTGTCTAGTGGCTGTTCTGTTCTCTGACCCCAGATAAGTTTATTAGGGTGCACAATATTTTGGGGAACACAATACCACCACAAGAGACCTCTGGAGCAAAATAAGCCTTTTCTTCTTGGAAGTGGATTGGCCTCAGTTCCAGTAACAGAAACTGTCAACTTAACTCTCCCATGAACATTCTGGCTCCCTTGAAGAGCTTTTAAGATTGTGGCTGCCTGCATTCTGCTCTAGCAGGTAGATGTTTCCACTTTACTATGCATAAATAACCACAGTATATTGACCTCCACCCCTCATCTTTCCTTTCTTCATCTTCCCCATCTTTAGGGATTTATGCCATTTTTATATTATGGACTTTCATTACCAAGGGAAGAAAAATGAGAAACAGAAAGAAATAGTTTTGATCATGCTATTATCATGAACCATGGCTTTACAACAACAGACAGGCTTGTTGTTCCTTAAAATCGCCTCTTTCTTTATCACCACAAAATAAGATGAGTTCTGTATCAGTTACTTTTCACTGTTGTGATAAAACACCACAAAGCAAACCTGTAGAAGAAAAGAGGGTTTTTTGCTTATGATTCCAGAGGGATAGAAGTCCCTCATGGCAAGGAGTCATGACAGCCAGCAGCAGCCATGGTGACTGGGGCAGGAAGCTGAGATTTCACATTCTCAACCAAAGCACAAAGCAGAGGGAGCTGGAAATAAGAGGCTTTTAACACTCAACACCTAGCCTGGTGGTTCACTTCCTCGATTAAGGGTACACCCCCAGTTCTCGACAAGCAGAGTTATCAACTGGAACCCAAATGTCTTCATTCCTGAGCCTAGGAGGGACAGTTCTCAAACAAAACATCACAACTTGATTTTGATTTTAAAGT
>CABHPP010099660.1:6759-19239 GCA_902168425.1 Peromyscus attwateri
CTCTCTCTCTCTCCTTTCATTCTCTCCTTATGCAGATCAAGATGACCTGGAATTTATTATATACCTCAGGCTGGCTTTGAACTTATCACAGTCTCTTGCCTTGGGCCTCTGGAGTGCTGAGATGACATCATAACCTGACTGGTAGAACAACAGACATTAACAGATTGGATGAATGCCACAGGATTTTCAAACAAATAAAGAGAACAAAAATAGCAGATTATGGTATGAAAAAATAGTAAACTTAGAAGAAAAAAATGAGATTACATGAGAAAATAAAACAAGTTAAAACATAAACATTAAAGCCACCATGGCAGTGGACACACGATAATGGAACTGACCTCCTTTTAAAGGGAAAGTCGTGGTTATAGAAGAAGTGGTTTCTCGTCTGATTCTTAGAAATTCAATTAATGGAGGGTAAGTGTACTTCTAAAAGTACAATTTGTTTTAATGTTAGAAATAAAAGGATGGGGAAATCAATACCAGACCAGAGAAAGCAGGCACACCCACACTATTCTCAGACATGAAAATTAAGGCTAAAGTGAAAAAGGCAAACATCACAGAAAAAGAGACACCAGACAGAACAGTTAGGCACTTCACAACAGTTCCCAGTCTTCTACACAGGAAAGGGGGTGTGATGTAACTGTGTTACTAGACTATTCCCATGTAACTATTTTACCAAAATCAGAGCTTTAACATCACAGAGCAGCCCCGATCCCAGACCATCTCTAATCACAGAGTAGCCCCCATCCCAGACCATCTGCAATCATAGTCAAGCCTGCCTCAAGGCCAGCCCCCACCATAGACCAGCCCTTATGACAGACCAGCCCCCATAATGGACCAGACCCCATCACAGACTAGCCCCCATCATAGACTATCCCCCATCATAGAGCAGCCCTCATCACAGACCAGCCCTCATCACAGACCAGCCCTCATTACACATCAGACTTAGAATATAAAAGTGCAATAGACACAATAGAAGGAAGCTAGAGAATATATTTAAATATGCAAAATACTATTAATTCCCCTATCAGAGATTACCACCCTCTTAAAGGGAAAACCCGCTTTGATTGCGTAATACTTAGGACACACCCAAAAGGGTACCTGTAATTTAAACTTAGAGCTTTGCAGTCTCCTCTCAATTCTCATGCATCCAAAAATCAATCTAAACTGCTTTGGCATAGGGGAACACTTCCAGATAAATGTCTCTGAGAATTTAAAACTGGTAGGAAAAAGCAGAACAGTATAATCTATAAGTCACAGCAAAAGTATGTACTCAAATGAAAATTACAGTTTTTAAAAGATTTATTTATATATTATGTATGTATACAATGTTCTGCATGCTAGAAGACAGCATCAGATCTCATGATAGATGGTTGTGAGCCACCATGTGATTGCTGGGAATTGAACTCAAGACCTATGGAAGAGTAACTAGTGCTCTTAACCTCTGAGCCATCTTTCCAGCCCCCAAATTACAGTTTTTAAATGTCTATATTAGCATAGAGAATATTAAAATATGATAAAAGACCCTAAAACACATCTTTAAATATCAAAACCTTACATTAATGAAACTTAAGAAAACTCCACAATGGAGTTAATGATGAGGTAGTGTTTAGCTGTTTGCTCGGGACTGGAAAATTCCACTGCATATGGAGGGGATGAGTCAAGGGACTCATGAAACCAACAAGCCTTGCAAGGGTCCTCCTCAAGGTTACACCTACCATAAAATGCTGGGGACAGGGAGACTTCAGTAGAGCTGTCTGACAGTCAGGCTGGGCCCCAGCTTTCCTGAGTCATCTGCAATTCTGGGGTGGGATTTTTAGAGATTAAACGGCCTGATTCATCCACGATCCTGTAAGTAACACTGATAAACTCACTAGATCCCAATAAGTTCATCAGTTAGGAAAGCTGGACTTGGGCAGAATCCATTATTAGATATTCATGTCAGTCTCGGATTCCAGACCTGAAAGGAGCTTAGAATTCAAACTTCTAAAGACAGAATATGACAGCAGCCAGGAGTGCTGGCTCCCTCTTTACCACCAACTGCCCTGACCTGAAGGAACAGGTGTCAGAAGTCTATGAAAAGTGAAAGAGAGCAAACTGGAAGACTAGGGACCCTGGAAACTTAAGAACAATGGGGTGTCCATGTCTTAGGTGACCCAGTATGATGTAACAGAAGCTTGTGGTTTCTGACCACCATCAGGTCCCCTTTAGCCATGAAAGAAATCTTTCTAGCAAGCCCCACACTGTTACCACCAATTCCCACTGGAAAGCATCATCTCCTGAACTATCTTTCACCTCAAAATCCTCTAGTTGTGTAGAAAGTGTAGAGCTCACTTGTGGTGCTATAATAAAACACTGTGGAGCAACAGAGCTCCCCCCTCCCAAATCTGGGATCGGAAAGTGTAAGCTCAGGGAGTCAGCACAGCCAAATGCCTAGTGAGGACCCTTGCCCTGATTTACATGTGGCCATTTTCATGCATCATGACACAAAGACAGGGAGACTGTCCCTGTACCTTGTTATATCCATGAGGGCTCTTAGCTCAGGACTCCATGACTTCTCTATAGTCCCACCTTTGACACCTGTCATTATTGGGAGCGGGGGGGGGGGGGGGCAATATGAACTTTTAGGGACACTGTAGCTTATGCCATAGGAGTTGCAGCAGAATCTGGAAAAGACACAGAAAACCAAATTGGAGTGCTACTTTAACCCTTCCTGTGGAAGACAAAGTAACAGCAATGCAAGGAACAATAGATTATGTATGGCACATGTACATGCACAGACTCACTGTACCTAAAAACTAGAACACAAGAGACTGAAATGATCTCCAAACCAGCAGGAAAATGAAGAATGAGTAGAGGCAGAAGTCATTGGAACCCAAAAATAGGAAGGAATAAAGTAAATAAAACAAAAAGCTCTGATCATTCCAACGGAGCTAATGAGGTCAGTAACAATGATATGAGTAGCAGGATTGAAGCTGAGGGCATCACTGTAGCCATTAAGAGACAAGGGACACCACAGCCTTGTGCTTATGAGACTAACAGGAATTAGATCAGCTCTTCAAAAATCTACAAAGCTGTAAAATCAATAGAGAAGACATAGATGATCTGAATAGCCATCTAAACATTGAAGGAAATTGAAAATATCATATTGGAGTTTCTGTCTTGATCTTTTTGAGATAGGCCTCCTGTAGCCTAGACCAGGTTTCAGCTGACTAAGAGGCAGAAGGTAGCTTTGAACTCCTGAACCTCTTGCCTAAGTCTGAGTGCTAGGATTACAAGTATGTAGCGCTATGTCCAGCTCAGTCTACTAGATTCTTAAAATCAGCACAGCTGTCTGACATAGCACTTAACCCCCCAGGGCATTCATTGTAAAGAAATGAAGACATGTTTACATAAGCTTTTAAACAAGCATTTATAGTGGCTTGACCAAGGGTAACAAGGTTGAAATTAGATCTAGTGTTATTTAGCAGGCAGATGGGTGTGTTCACCATGGCATGCTGAGGCTGTGGAATACCGCATAGGACCATTGTTAACGGACAATCTCCAAAGAATTATCCTCAGAAAATAGAACTTCAGGTCCCAAAGATAACTTTCCTTTACACTCCATTCACAGAGTATGTGAAAGCTCACAATACTGTAGACATGCAGGAAACAACACTGGTCTCCAAGAGCTATGAGGGAACAAGTTAAAAGAGGGGAAGATTTGGCAGTGAGGGAGGTTGTGACTGATAGGGAGCTGTGATTGACAGGGAGGAAGGCTGTGACTGATAGTGAGGGAACTGTGATTGACAGGGAAGGAGTCTGTGATTGACAGGGAAGGAAGCTATGACTGACAGGGAGGGAGGTTGTGACTGACAGTGAGGGAGGCTGTGACTGATAGTGAGGGAGCTGTGATTGACAGGGAGGGAGTCTGTGATTGACAGGGAAGGAGTCTATGACTGACAGGGAGGGAGGTTGTGACTGATAGTGAGAGAGCTGTGATTGACAGGGAGGGAGGCTGTGACTGACAGGGAGGGAGGCTGTGATTGACAGGGGGGAGCTGTGATTGATGGGGCAGGAGGCTGTGACTGACAGGGAGGGAGGCTTTTGTTGTGAGGTAGTCGTGAGTATCATTAGAGAAACTGTGACTGTAGGGGGCTATGGCAGTGCCTGGTCTGTGCCTACATGGCTATTGTTTTCCCTGACTGTACCTAAGTCACTTCCCTGGCTGTGCACTTACAAGATGTTGTCTTTAGTGTGAGCGGAGAAAGGCTTCACACTGCACCTCACAGATGCTCCTCATGTGACACTGCCATCACCTCACAGCACACAGAGCCACTAACAGCACAGGCTATGAAGCTTCTGGACATTCTAGATTTCTCCAAAGCCAATTTCATATAAAATATTCAAGCATAAGAGAAGAGAAATTCCCACAATTCAGAGACACTTAACCCATGAAACTCTTGCTCCAATCAGCAAAGCAAGTGAGGTATGGGTGTTAACCAGAATTGATAATCTAGGATAGAAGAAATGAATCCCTATGTCACACATATCCAAATACTTTTTTTCACAAATAATTGTTTTTTAAAACAAATGAACAATAATCTCTCAAGCAAAATACACAAATGGGTGAAATAATTGGGAACTGAGTAAGAGACCGAACCATCTAAAGATCGATATATCCCTACCTCTCTTGAATTATCACATTCTCTGGTACTTTGAAGTCATTCTAAGTACCTTCTTTAAAAAAAAGCCAACCTACCTCAAGCCTTTTATCAAATGCCACCAAACAAAACACAGAGGCCAAGAACTGTGTAGGCTCAGTTTTATGAGAAAATCATAATTATGAAGTATTGATAACTGCTACTTCTGAGAGGAGCCCACTTGGTCCCTGGAAGACAGTATGAAGACTTGTGACAAGTCCTCCCAATCAGGGGATGCAGACCGGAGTGGAAGGAAGCAATGTAGCCGAGAGATCAATAGAAAGGAGCTTGCCCTCCACCAGCTCCTACTAAATAATGTACAAATGCAAAAGCAAGAACTGGCAAGATGCACTAGCAGGAGCCACACCTCCCTGTGCTCCCAAGTAAACTCACAGGCTGGAGGAGGCAAGGGCCCAGGTGCCATCACTGCCCTGACTCTGTTCATGGTCCATTCTGCTCAACTGCAATCAGGGACCATGAGCTCTTGTGCCATTTTTCCTGGAATGTAGTAAGCACATATGAAAAATACTGCTGAAAACAGACAGAAATTAAAAAGTAGTCAAATACTGTTATGTTGCAATACAAACTACACTTTTGTAGGGTCCCTGAACAAGTCTCTCTGCTGCAAGATTCAAGGTACCTTTAAAACTCTGCAAATAATTATGTAACATTTGCATATAGGAAAATTATAAAAATAAATAGGAGTGGGTAACGTCTATGACACTTGCTCTCTTTGTGTCCTACCCTGGGTTTTTTGATGGATGATTTCTGGTCATTTTGCTTGTTTAGGTCTCTGTGCTTCATGTTTCCCTGTAAGTAAAATGTACTTTGTAGCATGAATCTTAATTGGTCTTAATAATAAAAACCTGAGCCGGGCGGTGGTGGCGCATGCCTTTAATCCCAGCACTCAGGAGGCAGAGCCAGGCAGATCTCTGTGAGTTCGAGGCCAGCCTGGGCTACCAAGTGAGTTCCAGGAAAGGCGCAAAGCTACACAGAGAAACCCTGTCTCGAAAAACCAAAAAAAACCTGGATTCAGACATCAGGGTGAAAGCTGAAAGATCAGAGAAGCAGAACAGCCAGCCACTAGTTCTTACCTCTACAACATCCTCAGCCAAAAGGACTGAGCTCCTTTCTCCCCCCACCTTATATTCCTTTCTCTGCCCAGCCATATCACTTTCTGTCTCTACTTCTGTAGTGCTGGGATTAAAGGTGTGTGTGCCTCCCCAGTTCTGGGATCAAAGGCAAGAGATCCCAAGTGCTGGGATTAAAGGAGTGAGATCCTAAGGGCTGAGATCAAAGGTGTGTGTCACCACTGCCTGGCTCTGTTTCTCTTTTAGAGTGGATCAATGTATAGCCCAGGGTGCCCTTGAACTCACAGAGATCTGTCTGCCTCTATCTCCCCAGTGCTGGGATTAATGGTATGTGCCACCACTGCCTGGCCTCTATAGCTATCTAGTGGCTTAGCTCTTCACCCTGATCTGCAGCAAACTTTGTTAGTTCACAAACAAAATGTCTCCACAGTACTCCAAGCACATAGCAAGTGAGTCAGAATTAAAAACAGGATGCTGTAACTGAGAAGGTTTTGCAGTAATTGGGGAACTCTGTTCAGTATTTTCTGGCCTGACAAGATTCTGATCTTGACTTTCCTTAGATGAATTTCACATCTTGCAGCAGCAGGTGTCCTGCTAACATGTTCCTTCATTTTTGGATGGAGCTTTAAATTCACTGGTCTGTTTTTTACTTTCCTCCTCACTCTCTTTCTTGGACATCTTCAAATCACAAACATGAATCATTTCATTGTTGTCCACCTTTGAAAATCAGTACTGAGATGAAAGTCTGAACTGAGACACACTGCTCTCTAATCACAAGAGCTGGCAAGGAGTGATGCTTTGGGGTGGGTAGCTTCCAGCTCAGCAGCTTGGACCCCTAGGGGAACAGTCCATAGTTTTAAAGGATGCAAGTATCACACATTGTCACTCAGTATACAAATAGAGAATCACTTATCCTTTAACTAAAATATTTTTACACTAAAAAAAATCCCAAACATTTTGAATTTGCTGCATTTTTATCTTAATAAGTTTAATCCTGATATATAATCTATTTGATTGGGAACTTCTTTTATCCATTGAGAGATCTAAACTTATTTTTCAAAAATCAGAAGCTTTAAAAAATAAATATATGAGCCAACTTGAAAACCTCACAGTATAATTTCTTAAAAACAAATTGTACTCACCATTTGAAAAATAGTCAAAAATCCCTTTAATTTAGAGTATAAAGGTTTTATATGTACAACATCTAGCTAAACATGAAAAGATGGTTTCTTTCTTAGCTGTCCTGTATGGTAGCATCCATACTTGAACCAGGCAGGGCCAGACCAGACCCTCAAGTCAGAAAAATGTAGATGTGAATAGATAAACCAACAATTATGTATATAATGTATGTACATATATAATTATTGATTGTTAAAAGGTTTTGGTAACTGAAATGCAGATGTCTGCAGCTATGTTTAAGATGCTTAATATGGAAACATATAAGGCCAAACTTAAAACATGATCAGGTTACTATCAGTCATATTCTTCTTGCTTATGTGGCTAGCCATTTGTGTTTGAAGGTTTTGCATTCATAAACACAACCAATTAAGAGTCAAATGTCTGTACAGTTAATTATATCTGCTTTAAACATAAACTGTCATTTTTCTTGCCATTAACCCCCTGTATTCCCTGTCATTCCACATAACAATTGTAGATAGAGATGTTGTGTTGCATTAGGGATTACAAACAAGGGAAAGATAACAGACTACTTACACAAGGGATGTTGAGGGTAGCATGTAAGTCCTCAGCCATTTTCAATAAAGGAAAAGTGCTTTTCAAGAATTCAGTGTCCCTGGGAATTCTGAAAGGAGTCATTATCATTACAAAATGGAAAACAGTAGTTTACAATATGGATAACAATGCTGTTATATTTCAATGTGATATCTACCTTTTGAACACGGCCAAATTAGTTGATCCAAAGATGAGGAGCACAAACAGGCTTTGATGAGAAATCAGAGACACTTAAGCCGTCAGTGTGCCTGTGCCTCCCCAAAGGAGGGAGCTTTTCTCTTCATGTGAAGCTTCTAGCATCAACATTAATGTTTCAGAGTCCCTAAAATAGGTGTAATGAACTCAAATTCTGTCAAATTTGGGGTTTTGCTAGGATTTGTATTTTCAATGGTTTTCTTGTACAATATGTTGACTCAAACTTAAAATATCTTCTGAATTTGAAAGGAAAATTTTTCTAATCACATTTTACATATGTCTAGTCAATATATGCATTTGTAATCAAGTGAGCTATTGCTCTAGATTAGTCTTATACTTGGCAATACTTACTCTTATACTAGGTAAATTCCTGATCTCCTTTCTCCACATCCCTTGTTCTTCCACCGTTTCTGCCATTTCAGTGTTTTGCCTCCAACAAGGCTTTTATTACAGCCATTGTACTGTATTTCTAAAATAAAAGTCTCCAATTGAATTTGCTTCTGTTTATTACTTTCTACTTTCTGCTGGCCCTTCCTATCTTTGATATACATGTATGTATGTAGGCATGTATGTATGTGCATATATATTACAATATTATGTTTAGTATATAATATTATGCATTATTATATAATATATATAACTACATATTATAAATATATAGTATTTATATATTTAACATTAGATAAACCATAGATAATAGATAGTTGAAAGATATATACTGCATAGATAGATAAATGACAGATAGATAGATAGATAGATAGATGATAGATTGACTTAATATAAGGAAAAGTCTTGAAAGGACTTTGGGAGAAGAGGCACCCAATGTCTGAGTGGCACTGGGTTTCTTATCAGATATTGAAAGGCTGGAGGAAAGCAATGAGGCATTTTCAAACACTTTGAAAGAAAAATCAGCCTGAAGCCCTGTGTCTAATGAAAACACCCTTTAAGAATGAGAAGGAAAACAGGAACCTCTCAGGTGGGGAAAAGCAGAGATTTTTTCCACAAAAGGAGCCATCCAAAGACATAAGCCATAGTAATGATTGACACCTATGAATAAACACAGTGTGTTCTTCCTTTTGTGAGTTTTCTAGACTGCATGAGATGTTTGAAACAAATATTGTTTTACTACCTGTGGGCAAAATAAATTAAGTACACTGGGATTATGATGGAAAAGGTTTTTTACCTTTTACCAAAAGAGGTAAGTGTTTCATACATGTATTCAAGCTGACAAACCAGCACAAGGGTAGTGACTTACTGTATGTTTAGAACATGCCTTTGGGATCACTGCAAAAGTATTTTCAGAGATACATAGAAAAACACTACAGTCAGATAGAAATAAATTCTAACCTATGCATATTTTAGAAGACATTAGGGGATTTCTTAGAAAGAGAAAGGGGAGAGGGGAAAGGAGAGAGAAAGACAGAGAGCAAACAGAAGCATGCATGGAACCAGGCATACACTATAACATCAAGTAATTATAGTGTATATAAGTGTTCACACATACCAACTAGAAACAGAGATGGAGGAGCAGATTCCAAAGCTCTCCAGAGATGTGGGTGATACAACTACATACGAAGAGCCTGTTCATTGAAGAAAAGCTGATATTCCTTCTCCTAGCAGTGTTTGGTTAATTTTTTTTGAATAAAGAATATGAAGTTCAGCAGGTAGGGAGGTGGTGGGGTGACCTAGTTAGAGCTGTGAGCAGAGAGAATTTGATAAAAAAAAATATTGTATTAAATCCTTAAAAATTAACAAATAAAAATCCCACGACTTTAGCTTGTTGAAAATAAGAAGATGAGAAGTATGTATCACACAAACATGAGTAAGAGGAAACAAGAGGAGCCACATTGCATTATTACCCTATAGAGCAGACTAGAGGGCCATACTTACCAGACAAAATGAAGCTTCTTGGGATGGTGAAGTAGAGATTCACAGAGAGGGACCAGACAGTCCTCAATGTAGCCACCAAGTCACAGAGACTTGTGGAGCAGGGACTGGTGGGAAGAGAAGTCAACATCCTGTCTCAACAACTGATGGAATTAGATACAGACTTAGAAGAGCTATCAAAGTCACTCTGTATAACCTGGAGCATGCTGATCCAGAAGGGAGGTACACTGTTCTTGGTGCCTATGGAAGAGAAACCTGGCTACATCATCTTCCATGCCCAAGAAATGCAGACTTAAAAGGCTTGAAATTGTATTGAGAATTTTGTATGAGCTCAGTAGAATAAATCAGTAAGTTGACGAAAATAGGAAAATGTTCAAACACCTGGAAACTAAACTTCAGAACAATCTGAAAATTAAAAAAAAAAATACAACCTAATGAAAATACTGAAAATTTGGTGTAAATGTACCAAGAATCATGTGAAACCAGTGCTGAGTGCTGAGGAAGAAATGTTTAGAGCTGAATGTGTACATTATAAGAGGGGAGAAGTGTTAATTAGTAATCTACATTTTCTCCTCAAGAACATAAAAGAGGAAGAACAGAATAATCAATAAGAAAAAGTAATCAAAGAAACTGAAAAGCAGAAAACAATGAGGAATATGGCTTTTTGAAAACCCAGTAAAATTAACAAATGACAAACACAGCACACAAAAGGTTTATTGCTAAATGCTGCAAGATCAATAAGATAGAAAAGGAAGGCACTGACTGGGAATAGTGAAAGAAAAATTCTAGAGCATCAAACTAGTAATGAACTAATAAAGTATGTTTATAAGACTTTCCTAAGAATTACATAAAATTTTATACAGTCAACATACACACACACACACACACACACACACACACACACACACACACACACATATACACACACTGCTGGAAAATAAGCAGTTGAAAAACACTGTCTGATGCATGTTCCACTTGAGCAATGTTGTGGATTCCACAATGTGATAGTACACTTACCAGAATGGCTAACAAAAATGAATAGTGATAATATGCAGAGAACACCGAGAAACTGCATCACTTGTAAATAGCTGGTAGAAATGGGAAATGATGTAAACACATTGGAAAAGAGTTTGGCTGACTTTATATAAAACCTCCAACACTTCTACTGTGTAAAACACCAATTGCTTGCTTAGTTCCACACAAAACCTTTGTATGTGTCCCTGTTCCAGAGCTATGGGTAAGGCCCAAATTTGAGCCAATTTGTAAGTTCCCCAACAGATGAACAGTTAGAGTGTGAATTCTCACATGGTAAAATACTACTAGGTAATAAAGATGGATGAAACATTGATACAATATCAATTGTGTCAATATCTGGATATGTCTCCCACAAATAATGTTGAATGAAATAAAGTGAATACCAATGATGCCATACCATATGATGAAATTTAACAAGTAAGTCAGGAAAAATTATAAACATAGAGAAAATATTAGTAGTGACAAGAATAAAGCAGGTATGTGGTGGGAGGAAAGGGCGTGGTGGTTATCCTTGTAGTGAGAGATGCATTCTTACCTTGACTGCTAATTGCTGCTGTCCTGGTTATAATACTGTGGTAGTTTGAATGTAATTGGCTCTCATAATCTCATAGGGAGTGGCACTATTAGGAAGTGTGGCTTTGTTGGGTGGATATGGTCTTGTTGGAGGAAGTATGTCACTGTAGGGGTGGGCTTTGAAGTTTCCTATGCTCAGGATACTGCCCAATGTGTCTCTTGACTTCCTGTTGCCTGTTTATGAAGATGTAAGGACTCTCAGCTCCAGCAACACCTCTGCCTGCATACTGCCATACTCCCCACCATGATGATAATGGACTGAACCTCTGAACTGCAAGTGAGACACCACAATTAAATGTTTTCTTTGTAAGAGTTGTTGTGGTCATGGTGTCTTTTCACAGCAATAAAAACCCTAAGACAAATACACTGTGATTTTGTAAGATTTTATTATTAAAGAATCTGTGTTAGAGATATCTACAGTTATATCTTATTATGTTTTTTAAAATAAAATCATTAAACCCCATAGTTATCTAACATTGAAAGCTCAGGAAAAAGACACACAGGTCTCCAAGAGTCAACCAGGGTGTTCCAGAGTGGAAACTACTTTTTATATAAACATCTGCCAGGAGAATACAGAAGCAAGGGTAAAGCAGAAGTAGGTGACTTTAAAGCTATATATGTCAATTAATTTTAAGTGTGTGTGTGCATGTGCCTGTACATGTGTATAGGTTTGTGAGGATGTATGCAGGTCTGCATGGAAGCCAGAAGAGGACATCAGATCACACTGAGCTGGATACAGGGGATTGTGAGTCACCTGACTTCGGTGCTGGGAACCAAACTCAGATCCTCTGGAAGAGTAGTATGTGCTCTTAATGGCTGACCCATCTCTCTAGCATCAAGAGTGAGTCATTTCTCATGCTAATCTAAATCCAGTACAACTGGAAGGATGGTTTTTGGTGTTTGGTTACATAACCAAATACATGCTTCTAAGTTGAACTTGAATGAATCTCCGATGGACCTTGGTAGAGTGTAGTCACATTAGCCTGCTTAATGTGCCCAAGGGCAGAAGAACCTGGACTCTAGGTGCAGAAATACATTGGTCTGGGGTTTGGCTTTTACCCTGTGTGTGTGAGCAGTCTGGGTCTGAGATGGTCAGACTGGAAGTCAGAAGACATTCCCAGTCTCTGCATTTTAAGGAGAACAAGACTATTATTTTTGTTTTCTTGGTTTTGCTTGTTTGGATATTCTATTGTGGTGGTGGTAGTGTTTTGGTTTTGTCTTCTTCTTCTTCTTCTTCTTCTTCTTCTTCTTCTTCTTCTTCTTCTTCTTCTTCTTCTTCTTCTTCT
>CABHPP010099661.1:0-16084 GCA_902168425.1 Peromyscus attwateri
GTGGAGGAATGCTGCTGACTAGCTACTTGAAATCTCCCAGTCAGCTATCATACACTACCTGGACCACCCTGTCCAGAGGTGACATTGTCTGCAGTGGGCTTGGCCTTTCCACATCAGTTAACAGCCAAGAAACTACCACCTAGATGTGCCCACAGGCCAATCTGATGGAGGCAATTCCTCAGTCGAGGTCAATGAAAAGAAGTGGCGTCCCCAGGTGGTGGGGTAACTTCAGCCTGCTTTAGCGAGGGAAAGTGTCCAGACTTACTTAGCTCCTTCACCACACCTCAGGGTTGGGGTCAGTTCCAGAAGTCTAGGGAATCCCCACCTGTGCAGTGAGAACAGGCTAAAGGAAGTGACCTGCCCAGGAGTAGAGAAGGAACAGATACCAGAGACCAAGGCATCCAAAGATGGAGTCCTACCAGGAGTAGCTTGTTGGAAATCGTTCCCCTTCAAGACCTAGATGAATGCTTAGACTGGACCTGGCATTTCAATCTTTGTTGGAAGGTTGTGTGCAAAGACCATCCAAATGGAAGGCTTCTGCTGCTGCTGGCCTCCGAAGCCAGAACTAGGAGAGGAAGAGGAAGCCACAAAAAGGCTGCATGATGGGGGTAGCCTGAGCTTCCAGGTACCTCTGAGTGGCCTGAGGACGGCCTTCCTAGCCTATCCTGGAGCCACAAGTTGACTTCCTTATAAGCAGTTATAATGACAGGGTCACCTGCCACTGTCATCATAGCCTGATTGGCCCCTAGAGTCGAAAGTACCTGCCCTTTTCTGCCCAGTAGGTTTCCCACAGGTGCACTGTGAGTATGAATTGAGGAGCTTGCAGTCTTTACCCATGCAGTGCTGGACAGCTTTAACCGTGCTACTTATGTTTCTTTTAATGTATATTAGGAAGAAGTTGAACTAGCACTTAGAAATTTCAAAAGTGTTATGTAAGATAGTGTGCAGTGAAAAAAAAATCCCAGTTGATTTATTGAAAATAGATATTAAGTAAATAATGGTATCGATAATCAGATATAATAAAAGTAGGAAATTAATATGTGAATTGTTGAAGTCCACACTATGCAAATTCAGTTACACTATCACTACATAAAAAGGTCATTTTTATTTTGTTTACATTTTTATTTTTCCAAATTTTCTGCCTATAACAGGATTATTTTCTAGGTCATAAAATTCCATCACTGGAAAAGGCCCAGATGATTCCACTTTCATTAAAAAAAAAAAAAGGTACAATAGTGGAAGCCAGGTGAGGTAGTGCATGCCTTTGTTCCCAGCATTCAGAGGCAGAAGTAGGTGGATCTCTGCAAGTTTGGAGTTTGAGATCTACATAGTTAGTTCCAGCCCAGCCAGGGCTACAGAGTGAGACAGGATTAAAGGGGCTGGAAAGATACCTCAGTCAGTAACAGGAGGGCTTGAGTACAATACCCAGAACTTGTTCAAATCTTAGATGGTCTTTTAATAAAAAATCTGGAGCCTGGTATTGGGGTGAAAGCTGAAAGATCAAAGCAGAGCAGCCAGCCACTAGTTCTTACCTCTACGAAACCCTCAGCCTAAAGAGAGTGAGTTCCTATTTCCTCACGCCTTATATTCCTTTCTCAGTCTAGACATCTCTTCCTGGGATTAAAGGCGTGTGTGTGCTTCCCAAGCAAAGGCATGAGATCTCAAGTGCTGGCATTAAAGATGTGTGCCACCACGCCTGGCTCTGTTTCTCTCCTAGACTGGATCAATCTCTTGTAGCCCAGTGTGGCCTTGAACTCACAGAGATTCAGACAGGTCTCTGCCTCCTGAGTGATAGGATTTAAGGTGTGTGCCACCACTGTCTGGCCTCTATGTCTAATCTAGTGGCAGGTTCTGTCCTCTTATCCTCAGGCAAGTTTATTAGGGTACACACTATATCACCACAGGAACTCACCATTTTTAAATTGGTCCAGGCCTGTTAGCTCACACTTATAATTTTAGCACTACTGGGAGTGCAGAGACAGGTGGATCCTTGAAGTTCACTGGTCACTTATCATAGCCTGTTGGGTGAGCTCCAGGCCAGTAAGAGAGCCTGTCTCAAAAAGATAGGTGTCACCTGAAGACTTGTTGTCTGGCCTCTACATACACGCTACACACACACACACACACACACACACACACACACACACACACACGCTGCAGTAGTACCCAAATAACAGATCTGGAAGAGGTAGAGGTGGTGGGAAGGATAAAGCAAACAAAAGACTCTGGAGGTGCTGGCTACCCACCTCACTCCCATCATTGAATCTGTGTGTGTACTTTTTATAAAAGGGCTGATATAGTGTATTCATTTTAAAGTTAGCATCTCAAGTGGCCTTATATTTCAAACTTCTCTTTATTGCGCCCATCCCACTTGGGCATCGTTGACCACTTGTTGTTTCTCAAACCCTTCACTGTCTTTAATTCCACTTCCCTCTGACCCTGAAGCTATTGCAAGTCAAGTGGAATCGGCAGTGTGTCGGGGGCTAGAGCTCCAGCCTGCGCGAGGACTGAGGTGCAGTAGAGAGCTGACTGTCCCCTGTTTTCCCTTGTCTCCAGTTTTCCATGGTGTTTTATGATTTATACCTTTCACTGTGTCCTCTTATTCCTTTTTTTTTTTCTTTTTTGGCCTCTGATCTCCCTAAGGAGACTTTTTTTTCTTCCCCCATTCAGAAAATTTCCAGAAATCCCTGAGGCCTGCATTTCCTTTAAGTAGATGGAACTGCTTTCCTTTGTATGAACGAAACATTCCCATGACACGCCTTTCCCTGTGACCTTGCGTTGGACATTTAAGAAATGTATATTTGTGTGTGTTTGTATAAATCGCGAGTGTACTGAATATTATTTACATGTCTCATGGGTAGCTGGAGTTTTGGATATGAACTGTATAAATGTCTAGTTTGTTATTTTGGGTCAAGAATACGGAGATAAGAATTTTTCTCACTTTTGTTTGGATAGCCCTGATGTGTAGAATATCACTGTAATAAGTATTCTTTAGAAAGTTAAACACAGAAGAAAATATACCCAATACCTAGAAAAAGTAAGAGCTGATTATTCTTCATGGGGATCTTTGTTGTTGTTGTTGTTTTACAGGTTGGATTACAGTGGGCCTTCCAGAGAGTTCTTCTTCCTGGTATCCAGAGAACTCTTTAACCCCTATTATGGCTTATTTGAATATTCAGCCAACGACACGTACACAGTACAAATAAGTCCTATGTCTGCTTTTGTAGACAATCACCATGAATGGTAAGGACGTTGTTTCTGTGATCGTTATCCTCCCCTGTGGCAGCCCACCTCCCCCCCCCCCCCCCCCCCCCCCCCCCCAAAAAAGGAAGCCACATTTCTTTAAACCTTTTCCCCTCCTGGTTAAAAATTACACTATCAGTCATACACCTCATTTGGATTCTATTTTTGTTGTCAAAACTTAATTAATTCAAAAACTTTTGAATTGGAGAAATGTTACGGGTGATTCAACTCTTTCTTTCTTCCCTTCTTTCTTTCTTTCCTTCTTTCTTTCTTTCTTTCTTATTTTTGTTTTTTGTTTTTTGTTTTTTCGAGACAGGGTTTCTCTGTGTAGCTTTGCGCCTTTCCTGGAACTCACTTGGTAGCTCAGGCTGGCCTCGAACTCACAGAGATCCGCCCGCTTCTGCCTCCCGAGTGCTGGGATTAAAGGCATGCGCCACCACCGCCCAGCGGGTGATTCAATTCTTAGCGAGACCCAAGTCCAGTGGTTCTCAACCCCTCTAATGCTGTGACCCTTAAACACAGTTCCTCATGCTGTGGGGACCCCAACTATAGCATTATGTCTTTGCTACTTCATAATTGTAATTTTGCTACTTTTATGACTCATGATGTAAATCTCTGATATGCAACCCCAAAGAGGTTGTGACCCACAGGTTGAGAACCACTGCCCAGGTCCATCTGGTAGAGGCCAAGCAGCTTCGCTAACAGCCTGGGGAAATCTGGCTTTGGGTGAGGGGAGCTGGAACAGCAGGGGCCCTGGCTGAGGCCTGTTCATATTTATCAGAGAGAGTGTGTGTGAGAGTGAGTGTGTGTATGCTTGAGTGAGTGAGTGAGTGAGCGTGCGTGCGTGCGTGCGTGCGTGCGTGCGTGCGTGCGTGTGTGTGTGTGTGTGTGTGTGTAGGGGGTCCCCTGTGGGAAATGCAGGCAGCTCAAGTGCAGGAATAGGAAGTCAGTGCGGCACCCGCTCACACACCAGCACGTTTCAGCCACTTAACGTTGGAAAGCAGAGATTGCCTTTTTCTTAATTGATCACACTAAACCAAGGCAAACAATTTCAAGATTCCCATCTGGAGGTACTTATTCTGAAAAATCCCCAATTACACTCTTTCCAAATGTCCTTACATCTTTTTCAAATCCCTGCATTTGTAGACTTTAAATATTTACATAACTCCTATTAACTTGTTCCCGGTTGTTTTTCCGCTGCTAGTAACAGAGAAGGAACCCAAGTGAGAAAGGTTCTTGGAGTCGTGCGGCTATTGATGGTGAAAAGCATTAACTCTGAGGACTTGCTCCTCAAATTAACTTTTTGTTTAGTCACAACTTTGGCGGCCTCCTAACTCTGGCTGTTAATAGCTGTGCTAACATAAGTGGAAATAGAGAGGGACCAAGCTGCCGGCCACTGACCTCAAAAAGCTTCCTGACTAAAGTTAGAGAGCTACAGTACTCTTGTAGGCATCAGACTTTGAAGATCTGGAAACCAGGAAACTTGTGATGGAGAAACCAATTGTGTACCTCAGGCAGAAACCCCGGTCTTAACAGATCTGAATAATAAAGTTTCCAAGTTGATTCAGAATAGCATTTCACTTTGGAGAACAGAATGTCTCATGAGGAAAGCCCCCCAAATGCCTGTATGAATACTTTGTGAGTGATGGTGTTTACCTCAGGAGTGAGGCTAGAGAGAGCAGGGATGGATGGGAACCTCCTCAATCTGCATAAGGGCTTTTCATCACAAGGGAATTGCTCCTAGTTTGCATGAGAGAAATCAACTAATATCCATGCACACAAATTGAAGATGACATTTTCTCAACCTTCTTAGTCTTTATCAGGATCTCTTGGGATGATTTGGGGAAATTTCACTGAAAGGCTGTGGGGAATTCATACTGTCACATGCGGGGTGATACAGGGTGACATTGCTAACATGGAGTAAGGGTAAGGTGTCCCTAAATATTAGAGGAACAGATTTCCTCCGCAAGTAAACACTGGCTAATGAAGACATACTCTAGAGTGCCCCGAATCTCTCATAGAGCTGGTAGGCAGGTAGTCTTGAACAGAGTTGAAATTCATTCTAGGAGGTAAACACAGCCCTCAAGACGCTGCTCAGTGGTGTTCAGCTGCCTCGTGTGTCTCCTTCACAGGTTCCGGTTCAGTGGGAGAATCCTCGGTCTTGCACTAATACACCAGTATTTGTTGGACGCCTTCTTCACGCGACCCTTCTATAAGGCTCTTCTCAGAATGTAAGCGAACGTCTATACTGGCATACTCAGCATGTAAAGCTCAAAAGCCATTTCCTGAAGAGCTTTTTTTCAAGGACCCTGTTTATCTGCACACTGTCACAAATCAGTTGTTGAGTGAATAGCGGTTTAGATTTCGAAAACAAATACAATTTCATACATAGTTATTAGCTTCTAACCCTTAATTTCTGATTACCCACCAAATCTTAGTTGTTGTTTTTTTTTTCCTCCCTGAATAGTTGGTTCTCATCTGCGGCAACACATGTTTCTTTAAAACAACTGTACTTCAAACACAGCCCTGAGATTCTTGCGGCATCGATGCTGATTATTAATAGAATAGTTGTGGATTAGTCTTGGTGACTCACAGCCTGCGCCCCTTTATGAAGTGCGTGCTGCATTTTGCTCTAAGCACTTCCAACAGCTTGTTCTTGGTCACAGGTTCAGTTTCTTTTGTTTAATTTCGGTTTTATTTTTGGTTTCTTCGTTAGGCATAGACAGTGCCATACTTCTCTTGAGACCTTCCTATATCAAAATAACAGTGCATGGGGCAGATGAAAAATTAGCATCCGTAGAACTCTTTCTTTGTTTCTGTCACAAGGAAAGAAAGCAATTACTGTAACAATGTAGAGCAAAACCACCCCTTCTATTCAGTCTGCGGTCACTTAGAAGACCGAGCAGAAGACAAATGCAGGGGGAGGAAGCTAGACATTTGACTTCAATTGCAAAGTTCTGAAGCACTGAGTCATGGCTGGGAGCCGTCTGGCACATCCCCCCATCAAGCCCATGGACCTCTTGTTTCCTAAAGTGAAGAAGTCCCGACCTCAAATGAAAACCAACGTAAGGTTTCTCATGAGACTTCGGTGTGCTCAGTAGGAAGACTTTCCTCCTGGACCAGCGACTTCTCACCTTTGCCGTCTCATTAGGTTTCCTGAAAGCTGTGCCCACTGCTGACATTGACTGCTAAGTCACACCCTCCACGTGTGTTGGCTCTGGCTCCTCTCCCTCCATGAACACGTGCGAGCTACTGATGAGCGCTTCTTAGCCCTATCTTCTTAAATCATTTTGCTACTTCTGATACTAATATTCAACTCTGGGGTAGCAGAGGCAATCAGAAACTAAAAGTTCTCTCTGTCACCCTTGAGTTTATCCCGGGTCTTTCCTACCCTGACACTCGTGACACTGTGTTCTCTCTCTTCTCAGTCCTCTGTGGGCCTTTCCTCTGATGTGCCCTTCACCTTGGAGTTCCAGAAGCTTCCATCCCATGCCCCAGCTTTCCTCTGACAGAGGAAATTTCTCCACTTGCTGCTTCTCCTAAGCACCACAGAATCTAGGTCGTGTTGTGTCGTGTGGTCCCCCCCACCCCCATCTTGCTTTCTTGAGATGCAGGCTCATGTGAACAGTCTTCTGAACATCGCTTCTTGGGTGATTCAGGGGGATCCCAAGTTTGCATAGTTAAAGTGGAACTCATTATAGGCCTTGAAGTGAAACTACTATGTGTCCACCAGAAGTTAATGGTACACATGTTTTGGTTATTATGGTTAGACATCAGAAGGGATCCTTAAACAAGTATAGCAGATGCACACTACAGGCTTTCAAGTTGTGTTCTCGGTGCTGTGACAAAAATCCTTGGCCAGAGCAATTTAGGGAAGGTTTGTTTTAACTTACAGTTTGAGGAATGCTGGCCAATCTTGGCAGGGCAGCTGGTCACATTCCATCCTCAGTCAGGAAGCAGAGAGAGTGCTCAGCTTGGTTCCTTCTTCTTATTCAGTCTGGAACCCCAGCCCATGGAAAGGTTGGTTCTGCACACGTTTAGGTGGGTCTTCCACTACAATTAAATTAATCTAGAAAATTCCCTCAGGCATACCCAGAGGCTATCTCCTTGGTGATTCTGCATCCTTTCAGTTGACACTATTAACCTTAACTGCATCCTTTACTGCCTCTGTTCCCATCCCGTGGAGTACTTTCAAAGGACATGTGGTGTTTTTTCCACCGAAATCATGTGACCTCAGAAATCTTTTCAGTTCATTTCACTGAAAATTGTTGATCAGTGTAGGCAGCATGGTTGAGGTCAGAGTGCCCTTCAGAGTTGGCCTGTGGCATGGATTCATTTGCAGTCCCTCTTTTAGATCATCCTCCTTTCTACTCCTTTTCAGCATGACTGTTCCTGATTTCTGTGTTCCTGCCTCTGCACTCTTAAGAGCCTTGTCCTCATTAGAACGTTTCTCTTACTTTGACTACGTTACTGAAGTGATGTTAACTGCTTTCCATCCCATTTTAAACAATCTCGTCAGGATCTTCCAGAAGAACTATTTATAACTCATCTCCCTCCCTGGTTACACCATCCTTGTCTTGAACCCGAATCCCCGTGATCCTTAGAGTGGCACTCAAGACTTGCTCTCAACTACTTTTCTGTCCTCATTCTTAGGCTGCTAAGAGTGTCTTATGTTCAGTACTCCCGGGCTTTCCATGTGCCTGGAGTATTCTGTACTCCGTGCCTTTGGGTTTGTTTCTATTATTCTCTCCTCCATTCCCCCTTTCCTCTAGCCCATTCCCTTTCTATCTCTAGAGTTTCTTCATCCTGAAAGATGTAATACAGGCCCCTTCTGATCTAAGCGCTTTCATGGTCTTGGTATTTCCTTTTCTTCTTTTTTCTTTCTTTTTGACACACAGTTTTACTCTCCAGCCCAGGCTGGGCTCAGACTTGCAGTCCTTACCCAAGCCTTCCCAGTGTCGGAGCTGTGGCATGGATCGCCATGTCCAGTCTTACCTTATTATTAATGAAGCAGCGTACATTTTCAGCTGTGCATGAGTGTTACCACTGCCTACGCTGCTGTCAACTCACACTTTATGGGAGCTTATCTATGGTGTGCCAGTCTCCCCAAGACCACTTCCTTCCCAGAGCAACAAGTTCACCAAGCAGTTATTAATATGTGTGGCATACATTCGATACCTAATAAATACCTAAAATAAACCAAATGAGACAACCCTTGAAATTGAGCTAAAAGGCAAGAAATTTCAAAACAAATTAATTACTACCACCTTACACCAGGGCATATAAGAGTAACTCTAGCTCAAGTAGCTCTTGTCACTGCAAAGGGAAAAAAAAAAATCAGTGGAGTGAAGTATAGGAAAGTTTTGTGGTCGTAGAAGAATTCTTTGGCTATTTTTATAGTGGTAGAGTAAGAACCATGAGAAAAGGGGAAATGAATGGACATCAGTTACAGCATCCAGTCTTTTTAAAAAGACAAGTAAAAAACAAAGGTAAAGGGTGGTAGAGAAATCAATAAAAAAATTTCAAATTGGGAGTACAGTAAATTTTGATAGGATAAGATAGCGAAAGAGAATTTTGGTGCAAGTTTTCAACCTGTTCCAGGTCCAGATCTGGCACTGGTTGTGGATGACCTTGTATATGGCAGCCGTTCTTTGTTCCTCCTGGTTCTATTTTTGAGAGAAAAGATGGGTACGTGGTTCCTATCCATTTTATGTACCCAGGATTTAAAAATGTATGCCATAATTCTGTCTTACTTCAGTAGTGTAATTAGCGAACTCGTGAATATTCCAAGTACCACAGCCTGTGGAATGGGTCTTGTTCCTTCCTCATGACTCTGGAGTTTGCTGATAACAAGGCCTGTATGTTTGCTTCTCTCTGCCATCCTAGCCTGTGTGACCTGAGCGATCTAGAGTACCTTGATGAGGAGTTCCACCAAAGCCTTCAGTGGATGAAAGACAATGACATCCATGACATTCTAGACCTCACGTTCACTGTGAACGAAGAAGTTTTTGGACAGGTCTGTTCCCTGCTAACTGAAGGCTGTCGGCTGATAAAAAGTTAATTCTATGACTAAGATAAAACGCTAGTCTATTTGTGGCTTATTAAGTGACTGAACCCAGGACTACTAAATTGTAGTAAGCTTGAGTACAGAGATTACTCTAATGCCAACTATAGTTTAAGATGTTCTCATTTATAGATTGTGAGAAGCATTTATTTATTATAAATAATCTTTTTATTTCCAACTGAAATGGATATGAGAAATGAGCATATCTAGAGATATCTAGAGATATGAGAATGTATCTTATACAGAATTCATATGGATAGTCTCCGCTCTCCCCGAGTTGAATATTAAATTATTTAATTGTAATATAAAATTAAGATCCATTTAGATTTAAAAAGTGTAATTGGTTGCTTTGAAACAGAGAGAATATTTTGGAGAATGTGTGAAAGCAGAGACCATACTGGTTTTATTTTAAATTTGATGGAAGGGAAGACTAAAAAATTTCGGTCAGGGGCTGTGTATTAGTTCTCACTAGGCATTGGGACTCGTCTGAGTTTCCTGCAGTTTATGTGCTTTGAAAAATGAGCTCTCAGTTTAAGATTTACTAAAGTGTGTTTCTATTTTCCTGAAGTATATCTTACATACTGACTCAGTAGGTGTAGTTGATTCTAAACCTTAGATCAGGGTTCTCAACCTCTGTGGGTTGTGACCTTTTGGGGATTGAATGATCCTCTACGGGGGTTGCCTAAGACCATCTGCATGTCTGACATTTACATTATAATTCTTAACAGTTGCAAAATTACAGTTGTGAAGTAGCAGTGAAATCATTTTATGGTTGGGGGTCAGCACAACAAGAAGAACTATATTAAAGGGTCACAGCATCAGGAAGGTTGAGAACCGCTGTCTTCGATGCTTCTCGATGCCGTGGGATGCTCCTGAGGCAGAGAAGGGCCGGACGCCTGACCTCAGCTCATGGGCAGCAGTTAGCGTCAAGTGTACTGTTTGCTGATCAGCTCCTTTGCTTTTGAATGGCAGATCACCGAGCGAGAGTTAAAACCAGGGGGAGCCAATATTCCGGTCACAGAGAAGAACAAGAAGGAGTACATAGAGAGGATGGTGAAGTGGAGGATCGAGAGGGGTGTGGTGCAGCAGACCGAGAGCCTAGTCCGCGGTTTCTATGAGGTAAGGCATCATGGCAGACGTCTGCAGTCCACAGCTGGGCTGCCGGTCTGCTCGGCTGGGCTTTGAGTATAGAACATTTTTCTCTTCCCTGCCGCTGTGTCTACTCTTGCTCTTTTAATTCAGACTTTCAAATCTATTCCCACATATCTCCAAAGCACACATCTGAAAGCTTCCTGTGCATGTTATTAGAGACCACCGAAATGAATGGTATACTGATTCTAGGTGTACCATTTTAATGGTTTAATGGCTACTGATAACATGAAAGTTACGATTTTTACTCATACTCAGGTCTGCATAATCAAATCTCATACTTGATATGTGCAACGATTGTGTGTACAAGCCAGAACTGATCACATGTATTCCATGTCACTTCCTCTGTAAGATCACTGGATCTTTTTCAAAAGAAAAACAACAAACAACTGGATTAATCCATAGTCAGTTGTGAAACAAAACCCTCCTATTCTAGTACTCACCAGACCCTGCCTTGCTTAGCTTCTGAGACCAGAGGAGACCTAGCATGTTCAGTGGGATATGGTGATCAACCAACACAAAAGTTCTAGAGGCTCAGCCTACCAGCTTTCAACTAGAAACATACCTTCTTGCATCTGTAGAGACTACGACAAGATTCACATGCTAGTGCTGAACATAACCACAGTACTCTTGAAATTCCCGGTGTCCTGCGTTTCTGATGAGGCTTCCTTGTGGCTGGCATTTCTCTAGGCTCCTAAGCCCGTGTTCCCTCTCCTCCACAGGTGGTCGATGCCAGGCTAGTGTCTGTCTTCGACGCACGGGAACTGGAGCTGGTCATCGCCGGCACAGCTGAAATAGACCTCAATGACTGGAGGAACAACACGGAGTACAGAGGCGGTGAGGCTGGGTTTATAAATGTCTAGATGTAAGTTACCCGGGGTGCCTGCTTCCAGCGCAGAGCTGAGCACAGAGCAGACAAAGGCACTTGTTTTAATCACTGGTCTGCTGCTGTTTTCCTTGAGACCTTGGGCAAGGTCAGTCCCTTCCGTACCTAGTGACTTCATTAGTCCAAAAGGGGAAGGCCTGTTTACACCCCATCAGAGGATGTCATAACTCCTAATTGCTGGTGAAGAAATGTGATCCTGAGAACACCAATTAATTATTGGATGACGTTGTTGGTGAGGCATGGGGAGCTTATATCCAGCTGGTCAAACCCCACCTGACTGATCTACATTCTACACCTCCAGATACCACACCCTTTGAGCTGCCTAACCCTCCCAGGTTGACTACAGTTCCTTGAACTCTCTCTCAGTTATAAGTCACAGTTAAAACACCAACAGGAACAAGATAGGGTTCTCAAAATTCAGCATGTCCATCCGCAAGGCCCTTCTCAACTGGAACATCGAGTTTGGCTGAAAAGGGAACCGTTGTAAACTCATTTTGAGTGGGACTCTTTGGAAGTGGCCCTTTGTAGATCAGTACACAGTTTTAGTTAGTCATTTGGACCAACATGATTGGGTTTGTTTCTTATTAAAAAGCTGAAACCTAAGAACAGCCCAGAGTTTTGTCGAGTAATTTTAAGCAAAGAAAGTATGCATTTTCTGGGACGTGTTGTAGTGTTGGCGTTTTCTCTGAAAGGCCGTCTTAAAGTGAGGTTGCCATCATTGCTATTTCTAAGTCAAACTGTGCAGTAAATTTTCTCTGGCTGGACACATGTAGCATCCATATATGATGTTGGTTATTATAGGTAGCTTTATTAGCTGAAATATTTTTACTAATTAAAATGTAATTTCTCTGGTACGGCACTTAATTTTGTGGTAAATATTATTCCCTTGTCCCGTACTCCAGGGGATTCTAATAGCAAGGCAGTCATCGGATTACTCATTTTTGTATTTACACAGTCTAAGGTTTTTATTCACTATATGTGAGGAAATTAAGGACCTATTTTAGTGGTAAATCTTCCCGAATGAGACCTTAGAAGAGACCAGATAAAGGACGAAATCCTAAGCTGCCATCTTTGCCAGTACGGCTAGTTGGCACCACATGAAAAAGAAGTTAGGCTGTCGTCTACCATCTGTTCCTCCAGCAGCTGCTTGTGGATGACATGATGGGACAGCCATTCTTCTTTCAAAACAGGCTTAGCACAAACAGTAAAGGCGAAGCAGAAGAGGGTTAGTTCAGAAGGACAGGAAACTTTAGTGCCTCAGAGGGCTAATGCACTGATCTTTTGCTCACTAACCAAGTCTTTACAAAGATTAGACCTGGACGCCATGCCCGATCTAATGCTGTTTACCCCTCACTCAGACTCTTTCTTCTTTAAGGGGAGTAGGTACTCTTGATGAAATGGCAGACAATAAAGGGAGATTTCCTGGTCAATTTGACAATTATGGGGCTGTGAGGATACATTCAGATTAATCTCCACTCACCTTCACTTTGGGAGTACAGCACAGAATTAAATAGTTTTCATAAAATATGACTATCAGTTGATTTGAATCATTGATTGCTTATGAATTCCTGTCAGCCTTCTCTTTGAGCTTAACTATCTTTTGCTGAGAAGTTAGAAAACCCATAACCCCTGCTTTAATCCAGACCTGTGAGATAATATTGGCATTTTATGTGAGATAATACTGACATTTGTCTTACAAAAATGTGAGATAATTTTGACATTTCATTAAATTCTTCTAATGTATGAAATAAAAGTAAAACTGTGATAATTAGTTGAAAAAATTAAAGGTCTTTTTTCTATTTGTTAATAAATAGTACGAAAATAATTTGGTTTTATTTCTATTTTAATTCTTCTTCTATTACTGAGGACTGAATCCAACGCCTTGCCTTTGCTAGGCAAGTGCTTTGCCGTTGAGCTACACGCCCAGTCTCAATAACTTGGTTGTATTATGAATTATGAATAGTACACATAGCTTTTAGGGAAGCGCTTGGGGTCGATATGGGCAGCCTCAAAAACGCTTCCATTCTTCTTTCTTTGTATAAATTGTGTGACCAAGGTGTCTGTCATCAGGAAGTCCTGAGAGGGTATGTTTTCTTTGTCATCAGACCCCCGAGCTTAGTATAGTGCTTGGCGAAATAGTTTCCTAAGGAACTAACTGAAAGAGTTAAGCATTTCTCATCATAACAGTTGTATTTTTCAGAAACGATGGAGCTCAAGTAACTCATTGGTTGTTCTTTTCACTGCTGAAAGAAAACAGAGCTATTGGTTTCACTCGTGCTGTCTTGTTTAACTTTTAATGCCGTATAATCATATTTACAGTGTTGTTCCTTCATCTCAAATTATAGACAATATTTAAAGATGTCAATCTGTGCATAGAGTGGTGGGGGTTTTTTTATTTTTATTTCTTGGTAGTTGAAGATAGAAGAGTCTAAGTAACGTGAGCTTTCGTGGTGGTTTGTAGGGTACCATGACAATCACATCGTAATTCGGTGGTTCTGGGCTGCTGTGGAACGATTCAACAATGAGCAGCGACTCAGGTTGTTGCAGGTAAGATGCCCTTAGCTCCTCAGTTTGTAACACAGTGCTATATTGTTGGAAGTATGTATGTTTTTTAGTAATTGCTAAATATTCTTCATCAACGCCAACCTTTTTTATCGGGCTATGATATCTCTATACCCTTCTGACTGCATGTCCACGTACTCCATCACCAGCGGAGTCAGAGCACTTCTTGAGGGTTGTGGGGAAGTGCCAGTGCTAGTCTGAAAACACCCGAGAATGGCATATTCCCTCAGGACAGTTGGGTCCTTGTAGTGACTGCCAGTGGCCTCCTTCATTCGGCATCCTTATCAGAAAAAGAGATGTTCAGTCTGTAAGAAAGGACCCTGTTAGTTAAAATACTCCTTTTTCTTCATTTGACTTGCCGTACTTTGTAGAACCAAGGACATTTTAGAGAAGAAGTCGCTGTGTTTTGTGGCATTTATAAAAGCTCTCCATCTGGGGCAATGCTGGTAAGGTGCCACTGAATTATTGGACAGGAGGAAGCCCCTTGGACGCTAAGGCAGGGCCTTACATGTCGGCCTGGACTTAGTGGTTATGGATTAAGGATCTGGAACTCAGATTTGCAGGCCACAGAATTCCTAAAATTCATGCCAAATTGATGGCGGGCTGATGCTAAGTGGGTTTAGGTTAATGAATAGACCCATTTCGTTCATCTGTCATGGGAAATATGCCTGGTTGAAACATCTGAGCAGGTCAACTGCACAGAATGCTTTATTTTCTATGAATGCTTTACTTCTCATTTCCCCGTCTAATTCACTTTCTCGGTGTGGCTGAGTGGTTGTCAGAATCTGCTTTAGTTGTCCCATGTTGATGAAACGGTGACTCCTGAAGTTCCCTACTTGTGCCCCCTCTTGGGAGTGCTACCCAGCAGTAATGAAGTTCCTGTCCTGGATGAGGTCTCTGGCTTCACCTTTCCTTCTGTTTCTGTGGTTGATAGTTCGTTACAGGCACATCCAGCATTCCCTATGAAGGATTTGCTTCTCTCCGAGGGAGTAATGGCCCAAGAAGGTTCTGTGTGGAGAAATGGGGAAAAATCACCGCTCTTCCCAGGTAAAGTAGAAAATAACATTCTTTACTCCCAACACAGTGCAGGAAAACCTCAGTTTAATTTATATTTTATAGTAGTCTTATTTATATGAATGAATTTATCTGTTTATGGATCAATCACTGTTTTATGTGAAGACTGGAAAATTGGAAGTTTGAAAGATGAAATTCTCTCCGATCACCTTCTTTAACAGAGTGGGGAGAGACAAGGTACCCTGTTTGGTCATGTGTAAAATACATTCATCTGTGTATCAAAGTTCAAAACACAACAAAGGCAGATTTGCTAGCTTTAACAAAGCAACATCTGTCATCATACTTGTGGCTTGACTCCAAGTCAGTAGAAGCTTGTCTTAGTTAGGGTTTCTATTGCTGTGATGAAACACCATGACCACCAGCTGTATTTTCTTTAAGTTTGGTTTTTTGGATATACAATTTTTTAGGCTATTTTTATTGTGGAAAGTTTTCCTTTCTCCTTCAATGATGACAGGCAGTTTTGCTAGGTATATTAGTTTTAGTTGGCTATCATGGTCTTCTAGGACTTGGAATACAGTGCTTCTATATACCAATAGACATTCCAACATGGATAGAGGAAATTTCAGGAGGCCACAACCCTAGACAAAGAACTGTAGGCAGCTAAGGAATTCTGAGAGTAGAAGAAATTGTCTTCCCCGAGGAAGAGCACACCAATTGGTTATCCAGTACCAATGGTCAGCCATGAAAACATGCGTACAAGTAACATTATATAGACTGAGAAAGTTGTATTCATGTTTTTAGGAATATGTACACACATACACACACACACACACACACACACACACACACACACACACGTAAAGGCAAAGAGGCCATAAATTTGAAAGAGAGCGAAGAAGAGGACATGGGGGATTTGGAGGGGAAAAGAATGAAGGGCGGGCCATGATGTGATTATATTATAATCTCAAAAAAAAAAAAACTTGAAAATGAATAAAAAAAAAAAAAAACCAAGCAACAACAAAACTGTCATGACCAAAAGCAAATTGGGGAGGAAAGGATTTATTTCATCTTACACCTTATAGTCCATCACCCAAGGGAATCCAGGGCAGAAACTCAAGGCAGGAGCTGATGCAAAGTCCATGGAGGTTGCTGCTTACAGGCTTGCT
>CABHPP010099662.1:0-48126 GCA_902168425.1 Peromyscus attwateri
CCCCCCCCCCCCCCCCCCCCCCCCCCCCCCCCGCCCTATGTGTACATGTGTGTACGAATACGTGTATTAGTGTTCAGATGCATGTATGCAGATGGGTGCGCATGTGTGTGCAGCCCTGTCATTGATGCTGGGAGTCTTCCTCCCTTTACTTTTCACATCATTCATTGAGGAGGGTTTCTCAACTGAACCCAGAACTTGGCCCTACAGTGGTATCTGGCTAGCCTGGAGAACCTCTGCCTTCCAAGATCCAAAATTACAGACGGGCTGCCCTGCCCACCTGGGTGAGTTTGGGGGATCTGAATTCTGGTCCTCACTTTAACCACTGAACTATCTCCCCAGATCCCCTGTCTATTTTGATGGGACCTCAAAAACAAAGGCAGGTGAAATCCTATTTATTTTGCTTGTTCAAAATGTGCTGATCTAATATAAGGGATAGTATCTTTTAAACTAAAAGCATTCTTCTCAGAAGTATGCTTATTGGCAAGTAAACTGAAACAAATACTGCTGGGCAGTGATGGTGCACGACTTTAATCCCGGCACTCAGGAGGCAGAGGCAGGTGGATCTCTGAGTTCAAGGCCAGCCTGGTCTATAGAGTGAGTTCCAGGACACCCAGGGCTACACAGAGAAACCCTGTCTCAACAAACAAACAAACAAACAAAAGTTAAGCAAATAGTATATAAAAACCAACTTTCTAGCCAGTTCGGTCCAATATGTAAATAGCTTGAAAAGTAGGAAACCAAGTGAGAAGGATGGAAGTCACAGTAACATGAGCAATCACTACTTCCTTCTAACCGAAGGATTCACACGCTGGAACGCCCTACTGTATAGGACAGTAATCTCTCCCTTTCGTTAGCTTTTAATAGATGTCTTAGATCGAGTTCTGGGACAGCCAGGGAGACACAGAGAAATCCTGTTTCAAAAGCAAACAAACAAACAAACAAACAAAGAAAAGAAAAAGGCTGTCCTCAACAAAAACTACAAGTAGTGACATGAGTTTATTTTTCAAAACCAAGCGGGAAAGTGTTTGTACAGTTGGTCTCTCAGAGACAGCCACATCCGCAAGCTAAAGCCTCACCGACTGGGCTTAGTGAATCATGTCAAGTGATGGTACCTATGATTCAGGGACACAGAGAGACAGCAAACAAGGGATTTTAAATGGTTTAGGTATAATTTCAAGGTCAGGAACTCCCAAGAATCAGAGACCAAGGGACTCACAGCACTGTTTAGCAAAGAGACAAACCCAAAAGGTGGGACAACTAGCCCAGTTTCTTCCGAAAGTCACTGACAAAAGATGCATAAATTAACAAAAGGATGCTAGAGCAGGGGATCCAAAACTCCTTCCCGCAGCCACTGTCCCCTTGCTGGCAGTGTCACTTGAGACAGGGCCTCTCCATGTAGGACGCGCTGTCTCCTCCCCAAAGGGTTGAAGTTAGAGGCCCGCGCCACGATACCCGGCTTTACTGCCTATTTTGTTGTCTGTATATTAATAATGGTTGTGCATTTTACATTGTTTTTAAAACTCAACAGACTATTTCGCTACTTGTGAAAATTATTGAAAAGTACGAGATTCAGGTGCTGGAGAGATGGCTCAGCAGTTAAGAGTACTTGCTGCTCTTCCAGAGGGCCCAGGTTGGGTTCCCAGGAACCACATCAGATGGCTCACAACTGCCTGTGACTCTAGCTCCAGGGGATCTGGCCCCCTCTTTTGGCCTTCATGGGTACCTGTACACACGTACCCACTCCCACACGGATAAAATACATCAATATTTTTTTATGTTCAAGATTTAATGTCTATAAAACTTTACTGCAGCATGGACTCACTGACTTGTTTATATACTAAGACTGCTTTCGAATGACAAAGTATAAGACAAGAAAACAAACTGCTTTCTCTGCTACACATTAAATATATTTTAAACTTTATTATAAAAAACATTGCAAGTAAAAAAAAAAACTTCATGCTGGGCGGTGGTGGCGCACGCCTTTAATCCCAGCACTCGGGAGGCAGAGGCAGGCAGATAGATCTCTGTGAGTTCGAGGCCAGCCTGGGCTACCAAGTGAGTTCCAGGAAAGGCGTAAAGCCACACAGAGAAACCCTGTCTCGAAAAACCAAAAAAAACCCAAAAACTCCACACATTCTTTTTGAAATCTGTATTATCACCTCACAAAAGAAAGTTTCCTTGCTACTTTTGTAAATCTGTGCGAGCCCTTCTTTTTAATTCTCGGGGTCAAGAGCCTGGAAGCACTCAGCCTAGATGCCAACAACCAGTAACAGGCACAGAGACAGTAGAGGCAAGGAGTGAGGGAGGGGCTTGTGCCCTCTCCAGGACACACTACTTCCCAGCACCTCTTGTCAAGCAACCCAGAAGACCTAACTTTCACCTCAGGTTTTCTCAGAGTTTTTGTTTGTTTGTTTTTAAACCTGTTAACATTCTCCCTCACATTTGCTTTGCCTGGTCATAGGACTTAACCTCTCCAGTGTGAAAATTCACTCACTATTAGATTTCTTACAGTTCCACCGGCTTTAATACAATGTCTCTGGAAAATGCATTGCTTAAAGTATCTCTCAGACCTTAGTGTATAACCGTAACCACTCTATGAGCGCCTGATGACATTTCTAAGTGTCTGGATGATGTCTTCACCTGGATGTCCTTTAACTCTCGAGTGGCCCTCCCACCTACTGCCAAGCCAGCCAAATTCAGGTATTTCTCAGCCTGTCATCTTTGAGTGTTCCTTTTTCACAACCACAATCAGTGCAAAACGCTGTGCACAACTGTTCCACTTCTCTTTTCTGTCCTTGCATTGTCCTGATTCAGAATCTGAAATACTTCTGCACCTCTCCTTATCTGCCACTACATCTACGTAGTGACTATCAGGGTAACCTCATCACTGTCACCTCCCACCCCTAAGTAGCTGGAAATTCCACAAAGACGAGGTTCATGCTGAAATTACCCAAACTGCATCCCAGAGGGTGTGATTCTTTTCCTGCAACTGGCACTCAATGATGTACTGAAAAGCCTTCACTGAAACTCCACTCCATTGAGAGTGAAGCTTAAGTCATCGAGACTTATGGGTTCCGAGTTATCCTTCCAGCCCTACCTCTTACCATGTCCCCCAAGTGTTCCAAAGTATCATTCTGAATCCCCGTCACACTCTCCAGCTGTTTTTATGGATCGTGGTTCTTGCCAGGTAACACAATTTGTTTCTTTTCTACCTGTCTATGGACTGCCATTTATCCCTAGCTGGCGATGCCAGCAAAGCTGGGACCAGGACTTTGCCACGTTCCTAGGACCCAATGCCCAGCCTGCCAGTCATCTGTGATGTGATCGGATGACTGAGTGAACCGGTACCTTGAAGGCATTGTCCGGCGGGCCATGAAGAGGAGTGAGGGTTCAGGAAAAGCAAGAGAACACAGTGTTAAGCTTGGGGGCGGTGCTTTCTTTTTCTTTTTGGGGGATGGGGGACTCAGGGCCTAGCCCGTGCTAGGCAGTCCACCGCTGACACACACCCCGACACTTATTCCTCTATTTTCAACGGAATAAAACACACAGAAAAGGCACAAATCACAATTATGCACAACTCGTGCATTCGCGCAAATGATTCCCCAGCCCCGATCAAGAACCCGATCACTCCTCGCTGGCACTCGAAGCGTCCCGGAATCCTTCTGTACCCTCGTAAGGCCAAGCCGCGAACAGGGAACCCGAGACCGCCAGCAAGACCCACAGCTGAGGAAAAACCCGCCCTTACCCACGAACTTGAAGCGACTCATGACAGCGCGGCAGGCTCCTCCCCGGCAGAAGCGGAAGTGGCCCGGAGCAGGCTCACCCTTCCGGCTCCGCCTCGCGACCGCCCCCTTCCGGGTTCCCGGCAGCCCCCGCGGCGGCCGCTGAAGGTGAGCCGGGCGCCATGGCGTTGTGCGCGCCTCCGGCCTACCTGACCCACCAGCAGAAGGTGCTGCGGCTATATAAGCGCGCGCTGCGCCACCTCGAGTCGTGGTGTGTCCACAGGTGGGAAGAGGGGACCCGGGGCTCGGGGGCGGAGGCCGGGAAGCCCCGTGGGCCGGGCTGCTCAAGGACTTGGGAACAGAGTGGAGGGAGCCCGCCCTTGAACCTGGATCCCGACGCTGTCCTCTGCTTGACCTAGCAGAGACGGTGATGGGGGGTGGGACCAGGATCCAGCGCAGAGGGTTGCATGAAGAAAAGAAGTAAAAAATGTCTGGGACTGTCATTGTTAGGGATCCAACGCTAACGTTTTCGTGCTTCTGTCGTCCCTAATAGTAACAGTAATGCGTACATGATGTTTAATTTGCAGAGTAACTACGAAGTTAGTGATTATTTTAGCCTTATTTCACACATGAGCAGGCTCGGGGATTGATTTGCCCACGATTGTTCAACTTCTGCGGGGCCAAGTTAGGATTAAAATTTAGGTTTCTGACGCAAAAACATCATCAGTCTCCACCCTTTCCATCTTTTCTCTATTTAGCTTTATCTGATCGCTCCTCATTACTGTCGCGTCTTTTTTATCTCCTACAAAAATCTATTCCTTTAACCAGCTGTGACTATTCTTACTGTTAAGAGCCTCATATGGTGGCATATACCGGGGGAGACAGAGATAGCCTCAGTTACATAATGAGTTTGAGGGGCCAGCCTATGTTACTTAAGACTTTTTTAAATAAATAAACAAACAATAATAAAGTGTTAAAACATGTAGAATTTCATGGCCTAAAAGAAACACAGGGTGGGTAGCAACCCAAGATGTGTAAAGCTAGCCCGCCACACTCTTATCCTAAAAACTGAAGGACTTGGAAGAAAATGATGGAAAACTGAGCAGCCCTGGAAGGCCTGCAGAGGGTATCTCTGAATCCTAGAATGCAAGTTTGTGACTCTCCCTCTTTATTACACAGGCGGGTGCTGTGTACAATGTTGTACGGTTGTTAGCTTCTTTCCTAAGGTTTTCTTGTTTGTTTGACAGCACTTGCAATTCCACTTCTATTCTGGATAGCAAATCAATAACAGTCAATCCTCTTTTAAGCTGCAATCCCCATGGATTAGTGGGGAAAGTGACAGGTAAACTCGTAGATCACAGGATTCTCAGTCTTACAAAAGAATTTAAGCTTTCAAGAATTCAGGTAATGCTGTAATAGAGCTGGGAATCCTGGAGTTCATAATCAAAGGGAATGAACAAACTAGCTACTATGACAACACTGACCCAGTGTATTTTAAATCTGACACCCTTTCTCTGTCCTTGCCTGAATCACATCCTTTAAAAAAACAAACAAAAACCAACTACAGAGGTAGGCATCACGTGTGTGAAATCAGAGGACAACCTCGGGTGTCAGTCAGTCCTCGCCCTTCCACCTCGTCTGGGACAGGGTCTCTTTTTTTCACCACCGGGTATGCCAGGCTAGCTGGCCCACAACCTTCTGGAAGTCTCCTGTCATCCTCTCATCTTGAGAACGGGGACTATTGATGTGTGGACTACTGATGTGTGCTCCCATGTCCAACTTTACTTAGGTTCTGGGACTCCATCGTCAGGTCCTACTGCTTGCTTTACCCACTGAGCCGGATTTCCTCAGCCCTCATTCGCCTCTTAGGCTGTTCTCTGGTTCCATCCTAAGGCTCTGTAGCATTGTGTTTCCTGTGGACATCCTCGGTGTTGGTGCTTGAGCTAGCTGGTCTTTCCAGTTGTTTGTGAGGTCAGCTACTGTTCTTTAAACTGAGTTTATCCAAATTCTTGAAAACCAAGTTGTTGTTTTTTTCACTTCCTCGTACTGATTCTATTCTCAAATCCCCTGCCCAGCTAATGCCATCACTAGCAATTTAGTCACTTGTCTGTGGTCTTAGACTTGTCCTCCAGGATTTCCTAGGTTCCCTTCTGCCTGTAACACAGGTCCTCATGCATTGTGCCTTTTTAGACACAGCTTTTGAAAATGATTTTCCCCTAGTAATGCCTGTTACATCATTGAGCACTTGAAATATGCCAACCACTTTGTGAAGAGTGCTTTTGAATTTCAGCTCATGGAATGTTTATGTCGGCCTTTAGATACATTAAGTAACTGACCCCAGATGGCGCAGCTAGTTTAGCAGTAGTCTAGAGAGGCTCACACTCATGACCTGGTGGTCTAGATGGGTATTTGTTTCGTTTTCCTGTGTGTGGCCTGCTATCACAGTTCCCTGAGTTAGGCCCTTGCCATCTGTGGCCTGAACTGTTGTCACAGGCTCCTGATGTCTGCCCACAGTCTCTGCAACACCAGACTCTTACTTACCTAAGGTTTGTGAGCAGCTGTGAAAATCAGCATTTAAGGAGCACCTACATGATTTGAGCAAAGTTCTTTCCACTGGGTCACACCTCCCTTCCTAGTCATCTATGCATCTCCAGGATGTGGCCCGGCATCTAGCACACGATGGGAGGACCTGCAGTGGTTGTCAGTGAATGCATAGTGAATGAACCTGCAAAAACTGTTGCCTTTCTTTCCCTTTCATGTCAAAATCCTCATTCCAGGAGGAGAGAGGAAGTGGCTAGCTGTACTAATAGTGTGTCTGTTGCTGATGAGAGGGAAGTGGCTAGTCAGTGCTAATACAGTGTCTGTTGTTGCTGATGAGAGGGAAGTGGCTAGGCTGTCAGTGTGTCTGATGCTGATGAGAGGAAATGGCTAGTCAGTGCTAATACAGCGTCTGTTGCTGATGAGAGTGAAATGGCTAGCTGTACTAATACAGTGTCTGTTGTTGCTCTTTGGAGGGCTGCAGAGGAAGCAGTCATAACGACTTGGGAGGTTGGTGAGGTGCCAGAAAGTTGCTCATCTGGCATGCGTTGGTAGGAGTGCTGATCTACCCACTCAAGTAGATAACTCTTCTGATGTCCACAATCATTTTGATTTAAGGGACAAATTCCGGTACTTTGCTTGTTTGTTGAGAGCCCGGTTTGAAGAACATAAGAATGAGAAGGATATGATGAAGGCCACACAGCTGCTGAGGGATGCGGAAGAAGAATTCTGGCAAAATCAGCATCCTCAGCCGTATATCTTCCCAGACTCTCCTGGGGGTACCTCCTATGAGAGATATGAATGCTACAAGGTAGGTGATGCTGCAGAGCGGCTGTTTCTCAAGAGACCAACTTTGTCCCTAGTCCCAGACCTCAGCTTTATACACCCTGTGCCATTTGAGCAGCGGCTAAATTTTCCCTGGCAGCTGAACTTTTTTCTCTCCTCTTTTCATAAATTCAGCTCTAAGGTTTTGCAGCACTGAAGAATTTGGTACATAACTCATTTGGGAAACTTAAAGTTAGTCAGTTTGGATTGGTGCTGAGCATTGCTGAGATACTCAGGTAATGCTTCCATAATTCTTGGCGTTTAGGAAATGCAGGCCAGAGAGGAGTGATGCCAGCGTTCTTGGACTAACTGTAATGTTTGAGCCACATGCCCGTTTACTCTTAGACATTCTCTCTTACCTCCCATGTCTGCTTGCCCTCTGCTTTTCATTGCTTAGAGTCAGAAACAGTGATCGTAACAGTTTTACATGCACACAATACACATATGTATAGGTCTATGTGTGTGTGATATGTCTATGTTGGTGGGTGTACTTGTAGAGGCCACAGATAACTTAGGATGTCTTCCTCGCTTGCTCTTCACCTTATTTTTTTGAGACAGTCTCACTGAACCTGGAGTTCATTGTTTTGGCTAGGCTGGGTGGCCAGTGAGCTCCAAGGACCCTTCTGTCTTCACTATCCATACTAGCAGAACAGGTCCTTATCACCATGCCAGCTTTTCCATGGGCACTGGGACTCTGAACTCAGGTTCTCAGCCTAGAGTGGCAAGCGCTTTACCAACTGAGCCATCTCTCCTGCCATAACTGATAAGAAAAGCCCCTTGAGTTTTGTCTTGTTTCCTGAGCAGGCCTTGTCCATGGTACTTGTAAAGGTGGCCTGTGGAATAACACATGATTTTTTCTCCTGGCAGGTTCCAGAATGGTGCTTAGATTACTGGCATCCTTCTGAGAAGGCAATGTATCCTGATTACTTTTCCAAGAGAGAGCAGTGGAAGAGACTGAGGATGGAAAGCTGGGATCGGGAGGTGCGTCTTTTGACAGTACACCGTAGTGTTGTGATTGGTCAGCATGTGGATGGGGTTGCCTGGGGCTGAGGTCCACATTCCAGCCACGACAGTCACTCTAGCCTTTTAACTAGACTTTAGCTTCTCACCGTGTTCAGTGTCACACTGGTCATCTTCCCAGTACGTCTCTCTCCTTCTCTCTCTCTCTCTAGTATGGTCTGAATGCCTCTCTTCTCTGATTTTCTTATCCCTCCTCCACTTCATCTGTTCTTCCTTTTCTGTCCAGTTCCTTATCCTTTCCCTGCTCTAGAGCCCTAGGCATTCTTCATTCAGTTTAGGATGTTCAGAGTTAGGTTTTAGCAGCTCTTGCCATAGTGTGAATGATAAGCTGGAGAGGACGTGAGGAAACAGGAGTCCAATTAGGGCTCATGTAGTTTAGTGGAAGGGCTGTGTGCCCTGCAGTAAAGTGACACGCTAGTTAGGTGGGAGGAAGTAGACACTTGGGATGTCCCCTGAGGGACGGTCATTGGTTGTGAGGGATGGGAGAGGGGTAGGAGAAACCAGTGTTGGTGGTGGAGATAGGGAAGACTGGTAAGGTGGAGGGAAGTCCCGTGTGTCCAGGGTAATCAAACATTCAGAAGGGTGAAGCTGGAGAGTCTGGCAGATGTGAATATAGATTCCAGTTGGTTGGCCACTTTGGGTGTAGGAATCAAGTCTAGAAATATTTGTGAGTCTTCACTTGTATGTAAAACCATAGAAATGAATGAGATCCTTGAGAGGAAAATAGAAAAAAATCTTCCTCTATTATTTTGTGGATACATGTATGTAAATGCATCCAGGTTGGAAGCTTTGAAGATGAGACTCGAGTCTGCTTTTTCAGTCTCCTGACAAACAGCCAAGGGAGGTGGGTATGAGAGTGTAGAGCACTCGGAAGAGCTGTGTTGGGTTTGGAGAGGGTAGGCTTGCAGGGAAAAGTAGGCTTGCCAAGTGATAACGATGGCCTGTTTGACACGGGGTAATTGGATAGGTCACTGGTTTGTTTCAGTATTTTCTCCTTAGCTATACTGAGCTGCTGGGCCCAGTTTGCCCATATAGCCTCATCTGTAGCCAAGTAAGAGAACTGCAGGAAACTTAAGGTGATTCGGAAGGGAAGGATGGTCACGACAGGTGACAGGTCTAAGCTGGATTTAAGAAGGAAGTAAAGACAGAGGCTGATGTAGAGAGCTCTAGGTGGGGCAAGGGTGTGTAGATCAATTTCTGTGGAGTCGCAGTGGGCATTTATGAAGATGGCAGGCGGACAGCAGTAGCTAGAGGTATCTCGGGATTCACCATTTTGGAAGTTGCACCGGTTCTGGGGGATAAAGTCCAGGATGTTGGTATTAGAAGTCCTTGGCCAAGGTGTAATAGAAAGGCCTCTGTGGTCAAGGGGCACCATGTTTTCTAAGAACTGCTACAATGCATAGAGGTTTAAAATATGTTTTCATAGCTGGGTAGTGGTGGTGCATGCCTTTATTCTCAGCACTTGGGAGTCAGAGGCATATGGATCTCTGGGTCCAGGGCCAGCCTGGTCTACAAAGTGAGTTCCAGAGTTCCAGGACAGCCAGGGCTGTAACACAGAGAAACCCTGTCCCAAAAAAACCAACAAAAACAAAAAGGAAAACTGTTTTCCTGGTGAGCGGTAGGCCTGCTCCACCAGTGGTCACTGAGCACCTCTCCTCCCTCCTCTGCGTGCTTCACTTTGGCCGTGCTGGGTGGGGATGAGCTCCACTCTTAGGGCCTCCCCCATTAGGACAGTGACCTTGAGAGTCCTAGCACAGGAACTGTGGGGCAACATGAGGCAGGATGGGTCCACTTTTCATGTGACTTCATCTGAATCCTTGTCCTGGCTGTTCTTGGGAACTTAATTTGCATCCCAATATACTGCACTGGGGCTTCCTCCTTTTAGAGAGCATTTAGTTAAGACAAGAATGTTTCCCTGGGGACCAGCAGGAGCCGAGGACAAGAGGAACCAGGAAGGTACCTGTGGCTTTGCTTAAGGAGTAGGAGAGGTAGGTGCTCAGCTTTCCTGTGCAGAAGTGAGAACACTTGTCTGGCTCACCTGTGACTACAGCTAGGAAGGGCAAGGTAGGAAGACTGAGGAGCTAGAGGCCAGCCTGGACCACACAGCAAGTTCCAGGCCAGTAGACTCAGCTCCAGAAAAGACACTGACTTCAAAGCGTAGAGTTTCTCTGATTTGTACCGTCCGATGTGGAATTATGCAGGTTTATGTGAAGTAAATACTTCTTGGTGCTGAGACTCAGGGTGGAAGGAGACGCATCACAGGAAGGCTGTCATGTGACCACGGCAGCCGGCTCCTACAATTAGATCCCTGTTAATCATTCCTTCCTTGTCCCCTTCTAGGTTAAGCAGCTGCAGGAGGAGACACCACCTAATGGTACTTTGACTGAAGCTTTGCCTCCCGCCAGAAAGGAAGGTGACTTGCCCCCACTGTGGTGGCATATTGTGACCAGAACTCGGGAACGGCCTACGTAGACACAGGACCTCCCTGTTCATGCTTGCAAGTGAAAGATGTTACAGAACATGTTCACACTTGCCCTAATAAAAACAACTAAACACGACTGGCTATGACTAAGGTGTTCTTCCAAGGATTACTGTGGCACCAAGTGTTGGCCTGTATTGTGGTTTGGATTTTACCATGTATACCATGTTTAAAAAAAAATTACATGTAGAATTAGCACGTGCTCAGTGAAGAAAAACTTAAACAATGGAACAGATGCAAGATTGTTGGGACCAGGCTGACGTTTTATCTTTGTGTATGTGCGGTCGGGCACACGTGTGGGGGGCAGAGAACAGTGCACGTGGGCCTTACCTTCCATCTCTGAGATGAGGTCTCTTATGTGCTGCTGTACCCAGCTACATGGGTCTGGGGCTCCAAACCTAGGGCCTTGTAAGGGCCTTATCCACTGAGCCATCTCCCCAGCCCTACTGAGCTGAGGCTTAAAGAGGGAAGCTTAACTAGTAAAGGGAGGGAATAACCAGAGAACTAATGAGGACTTTCAAAGAGAAAAGCTCAGAGACTGAAGCGGTTTCTCAGTGACCTTCACATTTGCTGAGTTACAGGCATGTACTACCACCCCTAGCTACTTTATTGGTTCTCTAAAGATTGTACTAATGGGATTTTGGTCTTTGAAAGCAGCATCTCTTTGAGGAGCACACAGGAGGCATGGACAGGACATTCTGGAGTGAAGGGTCTAATGTGGGATGCAGGTATCCATCTGTGTGTCCTCTGCTGAGCATGGATTGTGTCCAGTCAAAGGTAAGGCTGTAGCAGACCTTTAGTATTCCAAGAAGTTACTTTAGAAGGTAAACAGAGGCTCCAAAGCTACACAGAGAAACCCTGTCTCGAAAAACCACCACAACAGGTAAAGCAGAGGCGGCCAGCAGCCAAGCCTGTTGATCCCCAGGACCCATGTATGTGAAGGAGAGAACTGGTGTCCGGATAGTCCAATGACCTCCATACACACACCACGGCATACATACTCAGGCCAGCATTTTCGGTATTTTTTTTGTTTTTCAAGACAGGGTTTCTCTGTGTAGTCCTGGCTGGCCTGGAACTCACTACAGACTAGGTTGCTTTTGAACTTAGAGATCTGCCTGCCTCTGCCTCCCAAGTGCTGGGATTAAAGGAGTGTGTTACCACTGCCCATCATGCTAGCATTTTAAAAAAGCACACACCTCTAATCGAGGCACTCAGGACACAGAGGCAGGTAGATCTCTGTTGAGTTCAAGGCTCCCCCCTGGTCTGCAGTTTCAGCTCAGCCAGGGCTGCATAGTTGAAACGCTGCCTTTAAAAAGAAAAAAACTAAAGCAGTCCTAAACTGCCAACAAAACTAGTTGCTTTTAGGTTTTGGTTTAACTCATTGGAACTGTTTTTAAATAGTTTAGGCAACTCTTGCCCTTAAATCTCACAAGTGCCACAGAAATAATTTCTTGATCATTCTCTAAGCTCAGTTCGAGACTCACACTTGACAAGCCCTCAAACAACGTGAATGAGACTTCAGGACTGTTTTCCTTAGTGGTTCTTTATTTATAAGGTAGGCTGAAGCAATTGTTACAATGTAGAAGGGAGACACTTTACACACTGTTATTTATACAAGTTTAGAACAAAAACTGCACAGGGAGAGGTCAACTCTCAGTACAAACTAGCAACTAAAGCACAGTAATTTACCTCCTGAAAGGGTTCGCTTTCAGCTGTGACACTGCTTTTACAATATGCAAAAACACAAACAGAACTACCCAAGGTGTTTGTCACATTCTCTCTACATTGAATTTGGCAACAGTTTATATTAACTTTATTCAGATTATACTAACGTTTAAAAACTAAACAAGTGAAAAAGCTGTACCAACGTACAGTTACATCCATTCCTTTCAAAGGTTTAAAATACCACTTGTATCTATTAGAATGACCTTGCAGCGATTTCTGCATCTGCAAAAACCATCTCAAGCATCATATGCACAATGCATCAGCTACTTTGAGTCATCAAGATTGGTGGGCTAAAACCACAGGCACTACTGTTTGCTTATAGTCTGTAAAAGGAGCTTGTTTTTCAAAGAAAAGAGCTTAAGTCATTTCTAATAATCATGCCTTTGCTTTAAAGCCATAACATAAAATGTCCTTTGAGCAATCACAGCAGGGTTAAATGTTAATATATAGAACAATGAATGACTAGGAACGGTACTCTCACATCCAATGTGGTTATGTATTAAAGTATAAGATTACATCATTGGAGGCTAGAGCCAACAGAGATCTGCCGAGCACATCGGACCCACCAAGCTTCTTGTCCTAGAAAGTCAAATGTGTACTGTCAGTCAGCTTCTGGACTGCTGAGGGCCTTGCCTTTTTGACACAGCTGTCTTCAATAGGATCCCTTGAAATCTACAAACATCTCTGTTGACTTTAGGGATGTAACAAATTTAACTTCCATTTAAAAAAGACAAATCCATTAAAAAAAAAAAAAAGAACAAACATTGCCTGAATAGAGATCAGACTCCCAGCGACGTAAATAAATCCTTGCTCCGGTGTTCAGAAGCCAACCAATGCCCTTATTTAAGGAACGGAAGAAAAACAAGCCCCCTGATTGGTAAGCACATTGGCAAATTGCTAGACTCCAAGCTGGCTACCCTTGATAAATCTGAGGTTTTTTTTTTTTCTTCAAAATATCTGGGCTTTTCAATGTACCCAGCCTGCTGGGCACAGTTAAGTAAAAGGCATTTTTTCTCTATCTAAGAATTCCCTGCTCTCGTTTTCAAATGTTTTCTGAATTGCCTTACCCCGTTGGATGTGTTTGGATTCAGTGGAAGTGAGTATAAGAGACGAGAAAGTAAGAGGGTCTGTGTCTACCTGTGGCAGCAGCATGCGCGGGACTGGATGTGGGTGCTGTGTGCGGTCACGAGGAATGCTGGGAGAAAGGAAGTCCTTAAGAACCCTACAGAAACAAACACTGCAATCGAGTATGGCTTATTCGGATGCGTTAACCATGAAGCTACTGGAAATTCAACCTACGAGGCTACTCTTAAATGTGACAGGATTGGCTAAGTTGACAGTGTGCCCTCCCACAGCCCTCCCCCCAATCCCAACCATGTCCACCGTGTCCAGGTTTTACTTCTCTGCGTATTGCTCAACTGTTACTCCTGCATCTCTCATCCAGAACACAGTATATGAGGAGGAGGCTTTTACCCCTCATCCGTCGTGTTTGTCCATTAAAATAACTTCAATTTGCTTCTAAACTAGACGGCTACAATGCATCTACAAAAGCCTGAGGGAGAAAAAGAAAAACTAAGTATGTAATCCTTTTGTGAAATTACTCCGAGGTTCCCAGTCCCAACCCACCCCCCTCCCCTTTATGCATTTAAAATTTTACAAAGACTTGTAAAAAAGTTAAATGGAATTTGGCACCTTCAGAAAAAATCAAAAGGGAAACTAAGATTAAAATATGCAGAAAGAAAACTGTCAATATTTACAAATTAAAAGGTCAAGATTATGTCAGTTACATATGCTGCTTTTAATTCTTATCTAAAGATGAATACTTTCAAAAGAGCAGAATTCCGAATTGCCTACAAAATCTTTTGCTTGATTATAGACTGGAATGGATCAGACAAATTAGGTTTTATTAATGAAAGAGTTCATCCCCCACTGGCAGGCAGCATTTCCTGGGAACTATGAGAACCTAAGAGAAGCGAGGGGCTGAGCGATCATTGGTGGTGGTCTTCTTCAGTTTCACACCCCTCCGGATGGCGTTCAGCATGTCTTCTCCCTGAGGACTTTCTCTTGGGCTCAGGTCTGCGGGGTCACTGTCTGGAATCGGGCCTGGGGAGACAGTGGCACTTGGGGGATCCCTTTCCTGGTCTTCAGCCTCGCTCTCTGGGATCGCCTGTCTGTGCTCCTCGGGTATACAGGGCTTTGGGCCTGGAAGTGGAGGGTTGACAGAGGCTTGGCCACTCCACAAGGAAGAGGGTATGTTGGGGACACCCTGGGGTCCCTCCCCCACAGAGGGAGACTCAGGGCTGTGCTCACCCCTCTCCTCTGGCCCATCGGGAGGGGATGGCAAAACCCCCGGGAGGTCTGGGACAGTTGGGGTCTTGACAGGGATCACTGGTGTCTTGATGGGGATAGGACCAGCTCCGATGGTCCCCCGACGGACAGAAGGCTTGGTGGAAGGGGTCCGTCGAATGGTCGCAACCCCTGGTGTGACCATGGCAGGTCCGAGAGTGGTGGGAAGGCCAGCAGTTGAGGCTGGACGCTTGGCTTGGAACATCCGCCTGTAAGACTGGCTGATGTCACTATTCCTCGGAATGGTAGAGGACTTGTCAAACTCCTGCTGCTCTGCCTCCTGGTCACCGCTTACAGAGAAATAGTCATAATCTGAAACTGAGGATAGGATTTGATTAGACAGGTCTAGGTCCAGGACGATAACTCTTCTTTTCCCATGCCATGGTGGGAATACAGGAATCACATTAGGCAGAGTACACATGGCCTTCCCCCCCCTCCCCTGCCCAGATGCTGAAATGTCTTCTGCCTCAGTACTGATTTCCTACAGGAGCCCTTTGTACTAATGTACCCTGGGCACCCACAACAGAGAACTGTGAGATAGGGGAAGGACCTAAGACCGCTGGGCTGTAACAAAGCTGCCACCAACCACCTCTGGGAGGAATACAGAGGATGAAAGGAGATAAATTTGTCCAATCCTCTGGTCCAGAATTAGACACAAGAAAATTCACATAGACCAGCATTGGCCTTACCATCTCCCTGACAACTCACTGCTCAAGTGAAGGCTAGAGAAGAAAGGAGCTCCTGAAAACAAAGTACAGAGGCTCGTGTGCTCACACCTGCTTTAAATGGCACTGTGCATAGTCTCAGGCCACTAGGGGAGGGGATGCTCACAGAAAACATCGCATGACCAAGTTTCTGAAGAGTACACGGACCAAAATTTACAGCTTGAGGACAGATAATTCCTTGTTGGGGTAAGGTCTGGGAGCTACTGTTCTAGAGTTTAGCATAACTCCCAATCTCTACCCTCTGGATACCAGTAACATCTCTGCAGTTCTGACTACTAAAGATGTCCTGACTTTGCTCAATGTCCCTGGGGCTGGGGGGGGGGGCGGAGGGGGACGGACGGAATGCCTTTACTTGAGATTCACTGGCTTGGACTCATGACCTGCAAGTTGAAAAGTGGCTTTTGGCCGACCATCACTGAGTGATTCTAGCTGTCGGATGTCCGATTTGCTTGCTTTGTGCATGTGGTCCGATGAGGGAGAGAGGCAGGGTAGATGGAGACTGTGACTGACGAGGTTAAGCACTTAGGTGCTAGACTCCATCTCTTACATGGGAGCTGTGTGGATCTGGTCAAATTACTGAGCCTCGGTGTCCACATTTGTAAAGCAGGGAGAAAGCATCTCTCCTGTGCATGATTGTGAAGATTAAATGAAACAGTTGTGTTACATACACACAGAGCGCAAAGCAACAGGAAGCTGTTATTAGTTGTCTCATTTCAGACAGGGGAGCACTATACACTGACGGTGAAAAGTGAGCAAAGTTGCCCATGTTTGACACAGCAGCTAGCTACCTGTCAACTACAGCTCACTGCCCCAAAGCACCCTCAGACGACAGTAATTCCAAAGCCCATCTGTAGCCAGGGGTTATGCTGTGTACAACAGCCACCAGCTGGCTGCCTCCTCACCTGGAACCGCCCGGAAAGCCGGACAGCAAGCTGGGCGCCTCGTACCTTGGGAGGGGATGGTGTCCTCGGAACAGCACGGGGTGGTGGTCTGAGTGCTGTAGCCGCTGGAGCACTGCAGTGAGTCTCGGCTACTCCTCTGCGTGTCCAGCTGGAGGCCCCGTGACAGGGCAAGTGCCAGTTCCTCACAGGCCTCCATCTCCTCACCAGGCTGCAGGACAGAGGACAGAAACACACAAGCCACCAGGGACATGAAAACTTGGAGACCAGAGCCACCACACACACACTGCTTTAGGGTGGAACCCCAGATCACTCCTCTGAGCACCACATCAGTAGACTCAGGTGGCTGCTTAGACCCATATAGTTCTCATTCCAGCTGCTAGGCCACCTGGGCCCCAAGTGCTGACAATGGTCCCCATCTTGGCCCCACTATGTGAACCCAACGAGATATAAAGAACAGGTGTATCACCCTGGTGGCGGCTGACATAGTCATGCTCCTTGGTCTCTGCACCTCCTCAGCAGCTGCGGGTGGACCTCCTGTAGTAGGGGGCCCTCCCCCATTGGAGTCTGGCTCGCGTTTCTCTTTGCGGCGCTGGAGGGTGTTCACCAGTGGCTGGTCGTAGGGTCCTGGCTTTGCCCAGTCCTGAGTAGAACAGTGTGGTCAGGAGCTGTGGCCTCCAACCCAGATGGAAGCTGCAGCTACCTATTCACAGTTGCCCACACCAGGCAGCTCTAGCAGAGGCTAGCCCCTAGCTCTTCTGCCTGCCCAAACTCAATGAGGGTCCCTAGGTACCTCCCTTCCCCTCATCCCTGCCCAAAGATTAAAAACTCTCAACAACCAGTCAGGCAGAAGCCATGTGACAAGTGGTCGTTATAACCAAAGCATCAGCCAGGAGAGAGAGCCATCCCAAGGAGACTGGTCTGCCCTTCTGCCTGAAGGAACCACTCTCCTAGGGCAACTGAATGAGGTGGCCAAGGCCAAGTGGCCACCAGAGGGCACTAGAGAACCACCAGCCGCTCTACAGCTGCGTCTGGGCCTCTGACAGGGGTCTAAGATCTGCAGCAGGTTTTGAGGGATCTAAATGAAGTCACAATCTGCTCAAAATGCTCCTGGAGCCTCAACTGCCCTGGTGGAAACCACTTAAAAAGCTTGGTTTTCATACTGAAGCAAACGTGTTTCAACATAAACCAATCAAAACCGAAGTCTTCCTATGCTACTGAACTACAGCATAATGATCGAAAGCATACTCCAAGCTGCAGTTCTGTTCTACAGCAACGTTGTCATCAGGGGGCCGGGTGGGCATATGGCCAGGGAGAACAGTATAGGCTCTGATGAAACGCACTATGTAGGTGGCCCAGGAGGGAATGAAGCCAGCAGGCTCCACCCTGATGCAGAGCCTGGCCTTCACACTCCGTTGGCAGTGCCCTTTAAAGTCCCCTAAAGGAAGACCGGGGGGCTCTGTTCCATGTGGACAGCATCTCCAGTTGTTTCTGTTGCCCCACCCACCCCAGGGGGCTTCCTGAGGAAGAAGGGGTGTGGGGAAGAAGGCAGAGTGTGAAGGAAAGGGGAGGGGAGGATGGCAGAACAGAAGAAGAGTGGGGAAAGGGGGGGAAGGGGGAGGGGTAAAGGGGGGGAAGGGAGGGGAGACACAAACCTTCCAGCTAGGGATCTGAGATGACGGGAACATGCCGGGCCCAATGGTGTAATAATGAGCGTAGTCAGGAAGGTGGACAGAGGTGACCCGAGGGAGCAGGCGGGACGCAGGCAGGCAATAAGGGAAAGGGCCTGCACCCACGGGATGCCCCGCATGGGACTCACTTGATAAACTATAGTGAGAAAACCCATTAGACAACTGGAAACAAACAAAAAGGGGAGGAGAAAAGGAAAAAAAAATTAATATAACAGGATGAGTGTAGAGACACAAGATGGCATTGACACTGAGGGCCGGCGGGGGGTGGGGGTGGGGGAAACCTGAATATTTACAAATAAAACCGACATCGGTGCTCTTCTGCCTGTGGGTGATGCCTGATGCAGGAAGAGAGCCAGGGTGCAAAGAATGCACTGACTTAGCGCCCAGCAAGTACTCAGGTCAAGGGACTATCTGAGCTGGGTTTTAAGATAGTTTAGAAATGGACCACTATCCTTAATTTGCAATGTTCGTGGTATTTTAATTTTTTTTTTAACTCGTGAAGCATAATTTCACCGTGTCAGGGATTGACTCATTTCATTATGCGAATAGTTGGAGGTGTTTTCAAATGAATCTGTTCATTCTAGGTTTCCCAATCATCATCACACTGCTCAGGAGCAGATTCCAGGATCAAGGTCAGGGGTCAGGGAGACGCAAACAGAAAGGCAGGAAAGCGCATGGCCTCCAACACAGTGAGATGTCACATCCAACAGTTCCGTGGGATGGTCGGGAAGGGAGAGGGAGAACGGATGAACACAGACACCTACTCCGGGAAGAAGCCTTCACATCTCCAAATTCCCCAGAGCCCTTTCCTCTCCCTCACTAACCACACTGCTGGGCAGCCAGGGAGCCCTGCACCTGCTCAGGTCCTATCCCACAGAGGGCCCAGCTTTTGAGCAGATCCTGAGTTTCCAGGTTCCTACAGCTGTGATGGCGTGTGTGTGTGCAGCAGGCAGGGGGGTGGGTCAGGAAGAACAGCCCACCATGGCTGCAACCCTGGCCAGTCACCTTCTCGGTGGACACCCAGGCGCCCATGGTGGAGCCTGAGCTGACTGAGGTGGGGGAGCTGCACTCGCTCACTGACTGGCAGGTCTCCGATGCTTCTGAGGAGGCCGAGCTGGATGAGTTCTGCAGCAGGGAGGAGCCACACGAGGGGGGCCGACAAACCAAACCACGGGCCACCAGAAATCATAATTCAAATAAAGGGAGGAGGACAGACAGGGTGGGGGGGGGGGGGCACGTACAGAGAGGGAGACAGACAGACAGACAGACAGACACACAGAAGAGGGAGGGATGAGAGAAGCAGAGGGTTAAGTTAAGGCTTATTTTTCACCCACACAGGTTTTAAGAAAGCCCTGGAAAAGCAAGGTGAGATCCAGCCAAGCTCTGGCCCTGCCGACTGTGGGGCCTGCAGACATCACCCGGCACACGGCTCAACACACTGGATCTCCCAGCAAGGCTATGTGCTCTGGGGCCTATGGTACTATACCACAAGCTCAGGTCCCCCGGGAGGACCCTGTAGGTGCACAAGTGCTGTCCACTGCACAAAACCGTCCCCAGGCAGGCTGTGGCTGGATGGTGACACTAATGGCTCTAATTCCTACCTTCTTATGGGGCCCATCCCAGCTTCTGTTCCATACGGCGGGACCTCCAGTCTTAAAAGACACACTTGAGGCACTCTGGCTGGGGAGTGACTGGAGTAGGGAAGCCCCTGTGGTCAGTCTGTTTCCAGTGGCCGGAGCACTGCAGGTGGAAGCCTCTGGAGAGGACCAGAGGACCCGGCTGGGGAAATGCCCCCCCCTACCCCCCCAGTGGGGATGGCACTAAGTCCACGTGCCTGCCGGTCTCCTGTCCCTAGCCTGGCTTTCTGACTCTCTGCAGTCGTAGGGACTCTGCCTTTTTGGTCACTGATACGCCTTGTTTTTGTAGCCTGGTGTGGAGGTCTGAATGAGAACGGGTCCCACAGGCTCCTATGTGTGAAAAGTTAGTGACCGGTTGGTGAAACTGTTTGGGAAGGATTAGGGGGTGTGCCCTTGCTAGAGGAGGTGTGTCACTGGGGACAGGCATTGTGGTTTCAAAAGCCAATGCCATTCCCAGTTAGCTCTCTCTCGGCCGCACGCCACCAAGCTTCTTACTCTAAGTTCCTCACTGGCTTTTTTGTCTGTTTGTTTGTTTGGTTTTTTTTTGGTTTTTCGAGATAAGGTGTCTGTCCTGGATCTCACTTGGTAGACCAGGCTGGCCTCGAACTCACAGAGATCCGCCTGCCTCTGCCTCCCGAGGGCTGGGATTAAAGGCGTGCGCCACCACCGCCCAGCGAAGTTCCTCACTGTTACCTGCAACCTCTAGCTTAACCCCACTTTGACTAAATAAGCCGGGCCCTTCAGCACTGTGATTTGCTCCCAGAAGTGTGCCTGGGTCAATTGTCAAGGAGACCAGATTCATGTTTCTATCCTCTCCACCCACCTCAAAAGGATGCCTGTAAAGGGACAGAGGCTTAGCTCCCCATCCTGCAAGGTCAAAGGACCAAATACATACTCAGTAACTTGATGTCTGGTTTGCAACCCATGATCAGAAATGTAAAGGTTTGGATTAATGCTTCATCTCTACCATTTCCCAGCAGTGGAACTGAGGACTTCAAGCTCTGAACCCCAATGTTTTTCACCTTGAGAAGGGGAGCAACAGTATCTAACTACACCACAGGGGAGGTGGAACCCTCTGGCTGCTGTGATTCAGCAGAGGTCTTACAAGTTCCTCTTTATTGTATGATTACAAACAGCTGTGTTGTCGGAAAAAGAATAATTCTCCTTTTAATTCTGCAACACCCTGTGGCTTATTATAAACTCCCTAAGGCTGGGAGTGTAAGACAACAGTCGATCGTTTGCCTGGCCTACTGTGTGTGTGTGTGTGTGTGTGTGTGTGTGTGTGTGTGTGTGTGTCCCCATCTGTCCACCATGAGTTCCTCATCCAACACCAACAAAACATAGAGAAAACCTATTGACGTTGTGAGGCCAGCCAGAGGCTGACGACGGTGGGTGTCCTCCTCTACTGCTACCTGCCCTGCTTTTTGGAGACAGTCCCTCACCAAACCAAGAAACTGACTGGCTCCATTAACTGGCTAGCAGGCCGCAGGGTCCACTTGTCTCCACTTCCCAGTGTGGACTAAGGTTACAGGCATGTACCACTTCATCTGACTTCTAAATGGGTGCTGAAGATCCAAATTTGAGTCTTTGTGCTTGACTGGCAGGTTCTCTACTGATGGAGCTGGCTCCCTAGCCCCAGAAACTCTACTCTTGGGTACCAGCCAGGCAGGTACAGGCTCTCAGATTTCAGAAACCCCCAATTTACTGCCTTTTGTTTTCCCCAGTGTTACTTGGGGGGGTGGGCAGAAACCATGCTTGGACCACTAAGAGAAGTATGAAAAGGGTGCAAGGCTTTGCTTTCTCGGGAAGGGTTACGGGGTACAATAGTATGTTAATTTCCAATCCATTAGAAACACACACAGCTATATACTGCACACTGACTTGCCTCCAAGGAGGCAAAGATTCTGCCCTCCTCCTGACCACAGGCACTCAGCTTGGGAGCACAGCAGGAATGGGTTAGTGAAGCACACAACAGGAATGGAGGTCCGGGGGCCAAGCCAAAGCACCCCAGCTGAGACAAGCACACTGAAAGTCAATGTAGCACTCGGCCCTGAGCCTTTCTGTGGGAAACTGTGTCTCTATAGGGGAAAGAGAGGGGAGGAGGCCACCATATCTCAGATGGCTAAATCATGCTGAAGAGCTTTGAATTACAGGTTCTGCACTTGCTAAAACTTTGGCTGAGCAAAAAGGTTCTCTGACCCAGCCCCCAACCCCCGCCCCGGCCAGCAGGTGGCGCTATGGGACCCAGTAAGTGGTGGCGCCAATCATGTCCTGGCATTGTGTACACTGTGCTAATTAATGAGTATTGAGCCAGAGATGACAAACTGGCCCTAAGAAACAGGCACCCCGAGGGATACATACACAACACACATGAGGGGCACCCCATGCCTGGTCCAGTCCCTGCCTGCTGTGGTGGGTACTATCCAAACTAAAACAGATGTAGAGATCACATATCCTTCCTTCTCTCAAGGTCAGAGTGCCAGAAGAATTGTCCACAAGGGCTCTAACCACCATTCCCATGGCAACACAATTGATGGCGGAGGACTCAGAGTGCTAAGGAATCACTACTCAGTGACAGGGTCTCTGCCATTGGGGAGATGCTGTGAAGAGGGTGTCCCCATTGCGATCACAACATCATACCAGTCTGGGCACTTACAGGGATGCAAGAGAAAATCCACTCTCGCTGGGGCTGTCTACTTACATGCGATAGCGTGCCAAACCAACATGGTATTTTAACTACTACTAGATGTCGAGAAAAGTTTCCAGCCCAACTTAAGAGCATCTCTCCCTTTGGGAAATATCTTAAAAGACAAGGATTTGGCTCCAATCCCTCAACAGTGGCCACAGCACCCTGTGTGCCCGTTGCTCTTTGGGTCAAGGGCATCCTTACCTGGTTGGCAGCTTCAGGTGGCATGGGGGACGGTGACTTGGACTGGAAGGCGTCCTGGGATATGAATCCTGAGTCATGGGAGGACACGCTCGACAGCCTCACGGGTGCCTGCTGGGCCAGGTTGGAGCTGCGGTAGCGGTAATGCGAGCTGGGGGAATGGGAATGCGAACCGCTGGACCGGGAGTCGCTGCTGTTGACGCTGTTCAGGCTGCTGTAAGGGACAAGCGGAGGGGCAGGAATGGAGGAGAGGGGGAAGTGATGAGGAGGGAAATGGACAGCAAAGGGGCAGAGTGGAGAAAAGCACAGAGAACATCATCAGCCTCCTACCCTGGAGAAGCAAGCAGTACAAACCCCAGGACGTGTTGTCAAAGACCAAATGGGGCTGGTAAATGAAAGGCTTTTTTTTAGGTGAACAGTAAGAGAGCTAGGTCTCAGGTCTCTAAGGGTATGATGTGACAGTCTTAGTGTACAAGCCTGTAATTGGAGAAAAAAAAAAAAAGCCAACGAGGCCCAACTCTACTATGCCACTTAACAACAAAGCTGGGGGACGAACACTTGTGATATAAAGAAAGACATGGGGGTGATATCTCATCTGCCTGTGGTAACCATGACCCTGGAGCAGAACCTACTAAGTCCATAACATGTGACATGGTCTCACATCCTGGGATGGACCACCTGGGATGACCAGAGACCACACACAGCTACACAGCACTGGCCAACACCCTGAGCTGATTCCATCTAAGGTGGATTCCATCCACCCTGTCAAAGCACATCAGCAAATCAACTTGGTATGACCGAGTGCAAGCATTTTAGTTTGTTTTATTAACAGAGCAGGTGAGCTGACTACTGGCTGGACTCCTGCATGGGTGTTTCTCTATAAGCGGCTCACATCTGAGGTGAACCAGTAAGGAGGAAGGAGAACAATGGCTCCCACCCTTGAGGTGCTCTGCCTGCATTCTGTTCCCCAGTAAGAATGCCCATGCTCCGATGAAAACCACGTCCATGCTCCTATGAAAATCAGAACGCTGAGGAGAGTCCCGGGTTCCAGACAAGCAGAGCTAAACTGTGAAGGGTGGTTACAGAGACACCTGGGGTACAAAGCGGCCAATCAAGCCTTGGGGAAGTCTCGGGGTTTGCAAACTTGTGGTTTCTGATTTGAAACTGACGCATTAGGGGAACACAGACACAATGCGGCTGTCCTATGCTAGGGTGACTTGCAATGGATGACCTGTCAGACACAGGGGAGCGTGACTGACTCTAGTCAGCTCCTGTCAGTCAACTGAACAAGGCTACGCAGAGGGAAAGGCAGTGTGCAGCTCATTCGAACCTTGCTGAGCTACTGAAAGAAAAAACCACTGTCCTGTCTCTCACTAACGCAGAGCCCGTGAAAGGTGACAGGAAAGTAAGCAAGCTTTCTTTGGGGAAGACATCAGGATACAGCCTCTTGACCAGAACTGCCTGCCACATATACCAGACAAGCTCCAGGGAAAAATGAAACACAGCAGAGTGCTGGGCGACATCTCACAACAAACCGAGCAGCTAGATCCCTGCTCCTTCCTCTTCGGGCTACCTCACATCCATTTGGCCTTGCAAAGTCAAGTCAAATGGTTGGCAGCAGGTGCAGTACCGCACCCAGGCAGGAAGTGATGGCTGAGGACGCTTCTACCGTTCAAGAACAAAATAAACATTTCCCAAGCAGGCCAAGAGCGGCTGCCTCGTGAAACTACGCAATGGTTCCCAGGACTATTCCAAATGATTCTGTATTTCCATGAGTGACGGTGTGACTTGGCATTGGGTGGGGGTGGGGGTGGGGTGCAGGGAACAACGCTGAACAAAAACCGCACGGACTTTAAGACTGCAGAAATGTGGGTAAAACATGGCCAGAAGCCACTGTGGCTTTTGTCTCAGCTCTTGCTGGGTTAACTTCTCAAAAAAAGAAAAAAAAATCAACTTTGGGCTTGCTGACAGAACACTTGGGGGAGGTGGGGAACAGATAGACAGACTAAAAAATGAGAACATTCTTCACCTTACTACATCCTGTTCCAAATGGGCCCCTTTTGGAGAAAAGGCCTGGCTCTTGGTCCTATTCACCAAGATGTCTTGGAAAGCACGGGGAGACCGGGGGCTTCACTCACCTGCAGACACTTGACTTTCTGGACATGGTCGTGCTGGGAGAAGAGGGCGGCGTCTGATACGACCAACTGTAATCAGAACCTTTCAAGTCCAAAATCACCTGAAGGGACAGAGCAGCTGGGTGAGGGACAGAGGAGGGGGGCTGCATCCACACATCTCCACCCGCACGGGGAAATGAAAACGCCCCCCTCACAGGGGTAGAATTAAAGGAGAAAACGCATGTTTTAACTGAAGAGCCATGCTCCCTATCCTGCCATGTCACAGTCCTCCTGAGACAAGCAAAAAAGGAGAGTTAACAGGGAGGAGGAGTTAGAAGAGGAAAACCGTGAAACACCAGGAGAAAAAGAAAATTACGGCGATGGGTTAACAACTCCTAAAAGCTATTTTTACCACAGGCTAAAATCAGCAGCGTTTTCATCCTGCAGCTCCATTAAGACAATAATGGTTTAGGGGCCAGTGGACCGCAGTTCAACCACTTGATGTTCAATAACCACTTGTCCCTCTTTGGCCAGGGCTAGAACAACCTCACAGAACCAAGAGGAAGCCAATCCTATCACAATGATTTCTGGGTGTCTCCCCTGCGACAAAGAGCTATTGAGTGTCTTGCTCACTTTAAGAGGTCCTCCACTAATGTCTACTCACTGAGTCAACGCATACTCTAGTTTAACAGAAAAATCTCATAGACAGAAGACCAAAAAGCTTCCACATGTGTCTTTCTGAGCCGACTGTCCAAGCAGACACCTGCATGCCCAGGGCTCAAACCAGCCTGCGATTCATCTTTTGTTTCCCCCAACATGTCTCTTCCCATTTGACACAGTATTAACGTCACACACATCAGAGGACTAACGCATTTTAAAATATGTCATCTTGTCCCCAGACGGGAAAGGTTCCCATGAATGGCTTGATTGGCTCCAGAGAGAACTACAAATCATGATAACAGAATCTCATGATGTCAGGTTCCTGGGACAGTTCATGCCTGCAGAGGGGATGAGCCTAGGATCTGGTCATCAACTACCTGACTCAAATCTTAGTCTCATCGCTTACTAGAGTGGAGGCCTGGGTTAAGTGCCGCCTCCTCTCAGTCCCTCAGCATCTTTCCCTACAAAATAGGTGTAGTGGTGAAGATGAACTAAGGTGGCTCACACAAGGGATGTAAACACAGCAAAACCCCGGCCAAGAGCCCTGAACTCCATCTCTTTGATTTGTCCCCGACCGCCTGGTTCACAGAACCGGTAGGAACTACCTGTTCGCTGGAGGAGGGCAGTTTGTGAGGGTCCATGGTCAGGCTCTTCAGGTCCTCCGAGATGGTCTGAAGGTGGGTAATTTCCCCCAACATGGAGATCTCTTCCTCCTAGAGGGAGGCAATTTTGTGCACGTCATCGTGTGGTTTCCCTCATCGTCTTACTCTAAGCACTTCGTCTGGGTCACTGCATGACCTTCTCAACCTTTCATGAAAGGCATCCGAGGTAGGAATCTAAGCTGAAGGTGCCGTGTACACCTTCTTTTTGGAAAGAGGAAAGGAAAAGGCAGCCGGAGTGACCTGTGTGCTGGGGCAGTGGAGGGACGCAGGGCATCCTCACACTTCCAGGTCTGTTGAGTCGGATGGTCTGTCCATGTGTTTCCGGGGGCTCCTTCCATGGGCTTAGGTAGCCCTTGATGACTGACATGCTTTAGGGACATCTGGGTCCAGGTCTTTATGACAGTACAAGTGTTAAACAGCACTACCTGTCCCCCTTCCTTGTCCCCTGCCCCATCTCAGTCAATAACGGGCAAATGGGAATGAGGCAAGGTCTGCAACCATTTCAGTCACCTTCCCCAGTGCCAGCAGGAACTGTGGGCCTGGTACAGATGAAAGGACACCTCAAATCTGAGCATTCTGCTAGGGTGGACCGAGGCGCACCGGCGCCTTCACGCAGCCCCAAGATGGGCTCCTGCAAACTCAGTGGCGGCACCCACATAGTCTACATGATTTAAAGTGAGAACTCACTGGGAGCGGTGGTGGCGCCCGCCTTTAATCCCAGCACTCGGGAGGCAGAGGCAGGCAGAGCTCTGTGAGTTCGAGGCCAGCGTGCTCTACAGAGTAAATTCTAGGACAACCAGGGCTACACAGAAAAACCCTGTCTCAAAAAAAAACGAGAGGGGGAGAGGGAGAGAGAGAGGGAGAGGGAGGGAGAGAGAGAGAGAGAGAGAGAGAGAGAGAGAGAGAGAGAGAGAGAGATATCAACTGAGGTGCTTCCTGGTACTTGAGGCAGATGCATGGGCCCAGGCTTAGAGTTTTAGATACAGTGAGTCTACAGTGGGCCACAGAATTTTCCTATCTAGTTGACAGGTGCTGCTACTGACCTGGAACTCCTCTTTAAGAATCTTTAAACGGGCCGGGCGTTGGTGGCGCACGCCTTTAATCCCAGCACTCAGGAGGCAGAGGCAGGCGGATCTCCGTGAGTTCGAGGCCAGCCTGGGCTACCAAGTGAGTTCCAGGAAAGGCGCAAAACTACACAGAGAAACCCTGTCTCGAAAAACCAAAAAAAAAAAAAGAATCTTTAAACGGGCCTTCTTTTTTGTTTTTGTGAGATGGGGGAGAGGCAGGAAGGAGTGTTAAGTAAGATCAAGGCTCGCTCTGTAGCTCTAGGCTGGCTCCATAGCTCTAGGCTCACTCTGTAGCTCTAGGTAGCCTAGAACTTACTCTATAACCAGACTTGTCTGAAATTCACAGGCTCCTCTGGTATCAGCCTCCTGGGATCACAGGCTCATGCCACCATGCCCAGATAAGTTCTTAGCAACACGGACATCAGCACCTTGATGAGAATCTCTGGTGTGAGGCCGTGACTCCACCACTGTGACTCCTGACAGCAGTAGGTGGCCAATGATGCGCTGGTAGATGCATAAACCAAGAAGGAAAGGCCCTCCGCATGACACAGTTCAAGCCTTCTCGAGCTTTCCATCAACTTACAATCACTGGCCGCAGCATAGAGATGAAAGCGCAGAAGCGGCCACGCTCTTCGATCAGCGCTTTGCGTACGGCCTGCTTCTCTGTTTCTTCCAAGAGCAGATACTTATCGTTGACGTCCTGGAGAGCGCTGTCCAACTGAGGCTGGATGTCACCTCTCCCTGGGAACAAAACAAAGCCACAAGGTCAGCTCGCTGAAATGCCAGCTTCTAGAAGAAAAAAAAAAAAACCCTTCTCTGAAGTCCTTATTAGAGGTGAAGGCACCCCTCTTCCAGGACTTAAAAATATTACTTGTTCGTGGCTCCCATAAGAAAGAAAATGGTTGGTTTTCTAGGAGCATCTACTTCCAATTTCTAACGTTTGCAGGGCATATTTATCTGGCTTATCTGTGACAAGCGAGGAGCATCTCCTGGGATGACTTCCTCTTGACTTGCATCTCTGCCTTGTGCAACCCTGCAGAGCCCAGGGCCAGCAAACCCTCGGGAACCACATCAACAGCATTCTTTTCTTTAGAGCCTCTGAAAGAGGCTAGGGATGGGAGCTAGGTGAGAGGCTAGGGGTGTTTCCAAAAATGGACACAAGCGGGCTCTGTCAGGTCCACCCCAATCCAAAAGCCTGTTTGGGCAGAAGTTTTAGTCCCTAAAGACAAAGGTAGGTTCTTCAGCTCCTGGCCCTGGGGCCTAGGAATCCTTGGCAGCTTGTCTAACTCCCTAGTCTAAAGCTCCAACGTCTTTCCGGCAGAAGGAGCCTGGCAGCCAGACTTCTACAGTTAGGTCTTTGCTGTTGACAACATGAAGGATGAAGCTACACCGAACAGAGCCTGTATTATTTATTTATCTGGCCACACCACCAGACCCTAGTTATCCAGACAACATTTGAAAGTTTCAGACAGAGTATTAAACAATTAAACAACTCTGGAACTGGAATAGCTATCTGTGTAAATAAAGTTTTATTAGAACACAGCCCTATCCACTCATTTACATGCTGTCTGCAACTTCTCTAGCTGCCCATGTGGCCCAGGGACCAAAAATACGTGGCCTTTTACGGAAGTCACCTGCTGCACAAGACAGTATTAAGCAAAGACAGTATTAAGTCCGGAAGAGCAACCACTGTAGCTCTGCCCTGTTGATGGGTACACTGGGGTCACGCGCAAGAAACCAGCTCTCACGCTTCCATGTTGGACTTTCGGCAAACAAGCTTTACCCACACCCAAGCCAGAGAGAGAATTTCTAAACTCCTACAGGGCAAAGTTTTAGCCTTTCCCTGATATCCCTCAGGACAGCTACGTGTGTATACAGCAAGTGCTCCGTAAGTATTTGTCTCATAATTTTAAACACAGACAGAACGGGAAGAGGCTTTAGGGGTGATCCTAGCTGCTTGTGTTGAAGAGGAGGCCAAAGCTTAGAAGTCAAAGGATTCATCAGGGACAGAGCCTACACAGCCTCTCCTCTCTGTCCACTGTCTCAAGTTGAATGACAAGTTCACCGGCCATGTAGGCAACCGCTGGACCAACTACCAACCTGCCCCCTTACAAGCAACACATAAAACAGTACATGGGACGCATCATCTGATTCAAAGACAGACAAAGTCAGGGAAGAATGCCCCGGCTATAGGGTGAGAAAGCTTAATTAGGACCAACAAGCTCAACAGAACCTAGTAAAACTCTAGATGTTATAAAAGTCCCAGAGAAAAGTAGCGATATTTTAGTAAGGAGGAGCCATTTGTACAGACGTCCTAAATTAGTACATGATCGGAAAATCATATGCAATCGAAGTCCACCCTTAAAAATGCTTTGGATGGGTTTAGTAAGCTCAGTACACACAATTTTGTACATAAATGACCCTCACTAGCTCAAGAAAGTACATAAGGTGTCTACAACACATAGTATCTAAGGACCTTAAGTGTATGAAATGTATGAAACCTGCTTTGTGGAAAATTTCCAGCATTCTTGGGGACCCATTCACCTAGCCTTCCACTTAAGTCGTCACTCCCTATCCCTCAGATAATCGTCTACCACATCTTCGATTTCTTCATCCAGCCCAACGGGGTAACAGCCACACATACGACCCCGGTCACCTGCACTTACTGGTTTGGAGTGTACTTAGCAGACAGAAAACAGCGAAGCCATGTTCCCATTCTCTCCTGAGATGTTGCAGCTGCAAGCACTCCCTCTCACAGACACATGTCTACCTGCTGGGGCCTGACTCAAGGAGGAAAAGCAGGAACCATCAGTGCCATGACAGCCATGGGTTTTCTCGGTTCCTGGTGAAAGGCTGACGTGTGCAAACAAACCCATGGGTGCTGAGTATGCTCATCATACAACTCAATGACAGCCGAGCTCTGGCGCTTTGTGAACACCTGCTCTCTCTCTCTAGGCTGTGGGGCAACATGGCCCAGCACAGTGGGGGTGGGGGCCCTTCCTTAGTGGCTCAGTCTCTTCTGAGCTGTCTTGATAGCAAAACACAGCAGACTAGAATGTTCTTCATTTGGTGGGGGAGTTGGGCAGGGGGTTGAGGGAGGAGCTGGAGCATGCTGGGAGAGCGAGCAGGTCTCTGTGTGTTGATTTGTTTTTGTTTTTGGAGACAGGGTTTCTGCGTGGTCTTGGCTGTCCTAGAACTTGCTCTGTAGACCAGGCTGGCCTCAAACTCACAACGATCCACCTGCCTCTGCCTCCTGAGTGCTAGGATTAAAGGTGTGCGCCACCATGCACCCTTTTTGATGTTGTTATGATTTTTGACCAAACATACTTTGATATATTTTGATTACAGGAAAAATTCTATTTTTAATTTTTTAAAGATTTATTTTATTTTTAAATTGTTTTGTTTTTTTGAGGCAGTTTCTCTGTATAACAGCACTGGCTGTCCTGGAACTCACTCTGTAGACTAGGCGGGCCTCAAACTCACAGAGATCCTCCTGCCTCTGCCTCCCGAGTGCTGGGATGATATATTTATTTTAATTGTATGTATGTGAGGATTTTGCCTGTGTGTATAGATGTGTACCATACACATGCAATACCCATTTCTGACAGAAGAGGGCTTCAGAACCCCTGGAACTAGAGTTACTGTTGGTGTGAGCTGCTTTGTGGGTGCTGGGAACTGAACCCAGGCTCTCTCTGCTGACTTACCTCTCCAGCTTCTGCAGAAGAAAAACTTTAAAATGACAGACTAGGACTGGGGAGATGTCTCAGTGATTAAAGTGCTTATCACATAAGTAAGAAGATCAGAGTTCAAATCCCCAATAAGCTACTTCCATGATGGGTGGGCATAGCAGCCCACCTCTAGTTCCAGCCTCAGAAGGTAGGGACAGGACCCTGAGTGAGCTCTTCAGTAAAACTAACTGTAGAGACTAGGTCTAGGTTTGACTCAGAGGTTTTACTTCCAAAAAAAAAAAAAAAAAAAAAATACAGTGGAAGTGCAATCAGAAGACTCCTGAAGACAACCTTGAGCCTCTCCACACATGCATACATATATGCACGCGCACACACACACACGCACACACACACACACACACACACACACACACACACACACACACGAAGAACGTGTCTATAATTCTAAGGTAAGATTGCATCTTGACTTCCTGTCACAAGTTGTAATGCATGCATCTGGTTGTCATTAATAACAGTTCCAGCTGTGAAGGTGTGGGTCTGTAATCCTAGCCCTCAGATGGCTGAAGTGGGAGGCTCTGGGGTTTAAGGCCAGCCTGGGCTACATACTGAGAACTCCTCTCAGAGAAATTAATGAAAATAAAGAATAATAGGCTTTAAAAATAACGTATCTACCTAGGAAAGCAAAATGAGTGCATGATCAAATTTGGTAAATACATATCTAAATTACTCTACAATTATAGTGAAGTTGTTTTAAATATGTATTATGTTATAATTAAAGGACTTTAAAATTACAGCATTCTAAAGTAAGTACATGCTGTAAAGACTGCTCTAATTATGGTTATAGTGGGAACATTTCTATTTAGGATATATCAGACCAAAACACAATGATTATTTTTTAAATTCTCTAACATACCATATAATTATATTTTTTATATTCATACATGGTATATTAAACATTAATAGATAATATACATTATATATTAAGCACACATATATAATATATACATATGCATAAAATAATTGCTGAAGAAATTGTTTCAAGTCCCAGTTGGAGGTACTGACTTTAAGTTGTCTGATTTTAGGTGTGCTGATTTGAGCACACCTGTCTCTTGGTGTCCCCAGGGGACTGGCTGCAGCATCTCCCCTTACAAGCTTAAGTCCCTAAGTCTGTAATATAAATGAGTGGACTCACAGCCTCTCATAAACTTCAAACCATCTCTAGATTACATCATACTTGATACAAAGTCCAAGTTGTATCAACAGTTACTATATTAGGAACTAGTGAGAAGAAAAGTCTGCATAGTATAGATGCAAATCTTCAGAACATTTCCACTGTGTGCTGACCTGGAATCTGCAGGTACAGGGGGGTTGATCTACAAAAGCCATCACTTCCCTCCAGTGAGCACTGGTAAGGGTCCACACTGCCACCTCAAGCACAGGCAGTGAAGGGTGGTTTTTCTTCTTTTTAAGGTTTATTTATTTTCATTTTATATGTATGAGTGTTTTGTCTACATGTATGTCTGTGCACCATTTGCATGCAGTGCCCACAGAGGCCAGAAGAGGACGTCAGAACTCCTGGAACTGGAGTCAGAGAAGGCTGTGAGCCGCCATGGGGCTTGAACCTGAGTCCTCTGGAAGAGGAGCCAGTGCTCTTAACTGCCGAGTTATCTCTCCAGTTCCCAGGCACTGACCGTTCTTGCTCCCACACAAACTCCTTGTCCCACACCTCTGCTCCCTCCACCCTGGCTGAGCCACCACGATCTCTGTCCTGAACGATGCAAGAGCTTCTAAAGTGTCTCTCCAGTCACACTTAAGCCAGCCTGCCCAGAACAGCCTGAGTTGCTTTCCACAGGCAAATAATATCCTCTTTCTCAGCAGCTCCCACTGTTCAAGAAAAGTGCAACATCCAAAGTCCGAGATCCTTAACAAAGCCTGCCCCCTTCAGGACTTGCAAGGGTCACTCCCATCCACGCACAAGCTTGGCCTTCTCAGGCCACTCTTTCCTCTTCCCAGGGCTGGGCACTGTTCATCTTCCTGTGTGCATTTCCTCTTCCCCACCTGTTTAACATCATCCTGTGCTCCTGGTTAATTCTCCAGTCTTCAAGTAGCTCTGCCCCCGACCAGGATCTCCTCCTTGGTCTCAGAAGTTCTTTATTCCTGTCCTCCACCACAGGGCTCTCCTTCAGATTCCCTGGGTTACTTCCCTGATTTATTAACTCAAGCTCAGTCTATCCTGCCGGTGGGAGAACTGGTAAAAACCGTATGTTTTCGCCAGTGCCGTTGTAGCTTCTCAGTTAGCACACTTGCCTGGAAGTCAGCAGTTACTCCAATCTTTCCAAAGGAATGAGATACTGATATAACGTCACTGAGTGTGGACTCAACCATCATGTTCTAAATGACCTAAGAGCCAGCAAATTCTAGAACCAAGAAGCAGCCAACATGGACAGCCTGGATGCCTTGGATGGCTTTCCAGACAAAATTCTTGAGCAAGGAACTACATTTGGCCTTTTCTGTAAAATATAAGTCATCCATAGCCTCCAGACAACCCCCCAGAGCCCCCAACTCCTCTAGTCTCAGGTCTTGATTTTACTCATGCTGGGGAATCCTGAACATCGGTCAGGAGGCCCTTAGGAGTCCCCAGTGAGAAGTCACTTTTTAGGGAAAATGCTCCTGAGCCACCACATTTCAATAAATGGGAGGCACACTCTGGGCCAAAGAAGGGAGCAGTTCGCACTGGGACTGGGATTCACAGGAGAGTTCACAAGGCTTTCTGGAATGAAATCCCAGCAGCACTTACACTTTTCTCCCCTTCTTCACATAAACGTTCAAGGCAGGAATCAGTAGTTTTGCCATGAGGAAACTGGAACAAAGTGGTTTGTACAGGAACACCATCACCAGTGCCGAGTTACTAAGGAACCCAGCTAGACTCGAACCCGGGGCCTTCTCTGTCAGAACGCACACCCACTGTGCTTCCCGATCATACCTCCTGGTGACATCCAGAGCTCCACACCCTTCACCTAAGCATCTGGATCACAAAGCCAGGTGATTCCCTGGGAGCGCCCATCCCCCACGCTGCAGCCCACAATGTTCAAGGGAAGCTCAGAGTTGCAAGCGGCCTTGAAGAAACAACCTGAGGCCAAATCAGCTGCCGGATGCTGGTGAAATGGCCAAAGGCCTTTCTTCTTCTTGAGACAGACACTGAAGAAGCCACCAGAGTCCCACAAAACACCTTCCATCTGCCTGACACACATAAATGCTCCACTTCGTCCTAATGCCTACCCTCCCACGTTTCCACCCTTCACAAATCAGAATGTGGCTTACAACCTGTTAACAATGGCTAATGACAGTCCTTTTGCTCTCTTTTTCAGTGGTCCAGAAAAACACTGGTACATCTCTCTAACAACGGGTAGCATCGTACAGCCAATGAAATACTGGATATAAACACTGGCACTCGGGACACACCTGACGGAATGGAGGATACAAATACTGAAGTGGACCTTCAAAGTGACACTGGGAATTCCCCTTGCCTCTGGAGAGACCCGTCCTTACCATCCTACACAAATCATCATCTACTCTCAATGCTCATAGCAGGTTTGATGATTACCAAAAGAAGACATGCCTAAAAATAGTAAGGAATGCTACATATGTAGCCCACAGAGAATGTGAACAGAATCTAACAGGGCTCCGTTCAGTCCATGGCCTTCTATCTAATAAAACATCAACAAAACAGTCGGTCTCTCCCCATGTTTTCATATTTTTCATTCAGAAGGTCCTAGGTCATCTAAGACTAATAGTGACTTTCCTCTTTTTAGCCTGTATGTGTGTCACAGGGCACCAACTGGCCAGCCACCTTAGCTCCTGATCCACCCACGCCACCTCCCAAATGCTGTAATCTAAGTGGGCACGACCAGGCCATCCTCCAGAAGGACATGGCTAGGCATCAGCCATTGTGGTTGACACCTCCCCGACACCCATAAAGGTATAAACGAACGCAACGTCAATGCACACCGAGCCCAGCTTCCAGCCACAGACTCCCCCTGTGCCCTCTCTACTACCTCATCCTTCTGGAAGAACACTTACTGGCCATCCACCCACCCATCTTTTCGCAGTTTACCCTCCAGCGTTTTCTAAGCACTGCCTCCTCCCGGAAGCCCAGACAATTCCTTCTCTGTACTCACACAGAACACTTCCTCCATAGCAAGCTGGACCACGGCTATCACAGTTTGTAAGATGTTACAAGGCTGTGGTTTCTTAGAAAATGACACACGTACTCAACCTGGTATTCGTCCCAGTTCCTAGCACAGAGCTTCAAAAACCCCCGGAGTTTCCTCAATGACTGGTGATGCAATGGGTTGTGGGAAAAGGGGCCTGAACAGCTCAGACTGAGGGGGCTGACTGCCTGAAAAAAAACCAGCCACTTCATTAGAAGGTTGGAGCACTCAGCCCCAACCCCTGACCTCAGGAAAGAAGGGGCCAGAGAATGACTTCAGCCAACAGTGCCCAATCCTGCCTATATACCCAAGCTTCTCCCAAACCTCCACAAAACACCTGGGGACCCTCTTAGCATGTGGATGTCCTAATAAGCTGGGAGAAAACACCAAAGCTTTGTGACCACCCATGCCGCGCCCCTGTCCCCATTGTCAACCACTTCACCAAGGCTGTTCATGTGTCTCTCCGTGGTAAACTGCCCAAAGTGTGAGCATTTCTCTGTGGGAAACGTGCTTGCTCTGTCAGCATGCGGACTTGAGTTGGGAATGATGGCACACACCTGAAACCTCAGCGCTGGGGGGGGAGGAGGGACAGAGACAGGTGAATCCCTGGGACTGGCTGGGAAGTCAATCCAGCTGAAACAAGTTCTGTGAGAGACTGTCTTCAAAAAGTGGAGCATGATAGGAAAAGAGCCTGGCATTGACCTGTGACAGGTGTACACACCAGCAAGAACACCTGCGCGCACGCGCACATACACACACACGCCAACCCTCCTATGAGCTCCATATGCATACGGAACATAAGTATAGAAAATGTGTGTGTCCCTCTGTTGTGGTTCCCAATTTTGCATGTCTAGGTATTTTGATGGGTGTGGGAATGTGTGTGTTTCTGCATCTGTTTCTTGTGCTTTTTCTTTGGCTATTTTGTTTGTTGTTTGTCCTAAAATTTGTCTGTTTTTACTTTATTTTACTTTTAGATGCCTGGTTGTTTTTTAATGAGAAAAAGAAAAGGATTTGCAGCCAGGCAGTGGTAGCACCACGCTTTTAAGCCCAGGACTCCGGAGGGCAGAGGCAGGTGGATCTCTATTCGCTATGAGTTTGAGGTCAGCCTGGTCTACAGAGTGAGATCCAGGACAGCCAGGGCTTTTACACAGAGAAACTTGGTCGCAAAAAAAAAAAGGGGGGGGGTCAATTTTCAATTAAAAAAACAAAACAAAGTCGGGTGGTGGTGGCACACACCTTTAATCCCAGTACTCGGGAGGCAGAGGTAGGCGGATCTCTGTGAGTTCGAGGCCAGCCTGGGCTACCAAGTGAGTTCCAGGAAAGGCACAAAGCTACACAGAGAAACCCTGTCTCAAAAAAAACAAAACAAAACAAAAAAAAAAACTGAAGCTATTGGTTTGTCTTTTTCCCCTTTGTTTACTGAGCTGTGGAAAAGGGTTAGGGAACACAGCTAGAGCTTAGTGTATGCTAAGCAAATGCTCTACCACTGAGCAACACTGACAAACCCCAAGAACTTGCAATTATTATAAAACTGCTAAAATGAAGACATTTTTACCTTCCAACGTGCCTTAAAACTCATGTGGTCGCCGGGCGTTGGTGGCGCACGCCTTTAATCCCAGCACTCGGGAGGCAGAGGTAGGCGGATCTCTGTGAGTTCGAGGCCAGCCTGGGCTACCAAGTGAGCTCCAGGAAAGGCGCAAAGCTACACAGAGAAACCCTGTCTCGAAAAATCAAAAACAAACAAACAAAAACTCATGTGGTCTTTCCTTGTCTCTGTACCCACAGACACTGTGACTGATACACTGAGCTCCCATTTTCCCTAGGGAACTGCCTGTACCAGACAGGGAACTAACAAGAGTTGCAGAGCTATCCCTCCAAGTGAGCCGAATCTCATCTGTGGTTTCTTCATTCCAAACTTACCTTTTATAAATTCAAACAAATGTTGTTTACCCCACGTACTGATTACACCAGGCTGTAAAGCTTATAAAACTAGATGATCCATCTGGGCGCTGGTGGCGCACGCCTTTAATCCCAGCACTCGGGAGGCAGAGGCAGAGGGATCTCCGGGACCTCGAGGCCAGCCTGGTCTACAGAGTAAGTTCCAGGACAGCCAGGACTACACAGAGAAACCCTGTCTCAAAACAAAAACAAAAAGAAAACTTGATAGTCAATCAGGAGATCCATGTGTTGTGATTCAGTTTATATGAATTGTCCAGAAGAGGTGAGCACAGAATGAAAGCAGGTGAGCGGGAACTGGAAAGCTGGAGAGGGTGGCAGAGGAGTGAGAAGGAGAAGGTGTGAAGTGTCTGTGGGAATGGTAAAACTGTCCTGAAATTAGACAGTGGGGTTGGCTGCACAGCATTGTGAATACATAAATGCCACTGAGAGATATTTTTACTGTAATAAGCAAAAATATGGCTGTGTCACACTTTGCTTCTCTCCAAAGGTCAACTAAAAATCTGTTTATCGTATGTTTTCATATTCACAATACTGACACCAGGAAGAGATTATCCTTTTTAAACTAACCCAACGGCACCACAAAATGACCAAGAGGTGGAATCCTGTCCCTACCAAGAGCTGGCCATCCAAGCCCTACCTGTCAAAGGAGACTGTTAGAATTCCTAGCCACTCCCCTAGCTACTTGACTGCCAAGTGGGCTGGTTAAGATGCTTAGTCATCGCAGGGCCTTACCATGTGCTGTGTGATCACGTAATGTGCATGCAGCGTGATCATGTAATGTATGTGCATGCGTGGCAATCTATGTGCATGCATGGCGTAGCTATGTAAGCCCATATGCGCATGTGCAGGGGGGGGGATCTATAAAAGCGGGTTCCACATATTCCTCCCCTCTCTTCCTGCACAATCTTTCCATAGGCCTAAGCACCCCCCTTCTGTTTCTTCTTTTAATAAGCTCTTATAGTGGGTTTTGTTGTACCTCGTGGCTTTTCTCACACGGTAAACAGCACTGCTTAATGCATAACATTGTGCTGCTTGATAAATCACAGACTCATGTAGATGGAGTTTACAGATGACAGAATTCAATGCAGATGCTTCTTGGGAGCTCAGAGAAGAGTAGGACACTCCAGAAAGAGAGCCACACAGACACCTCACGGACACTTTCCCAAGATGGAGTGAAACCAATGAGACCCCAAAGCAGTTTAGTGTCATGTTCACCCACAGGAAGGTTCACATTTGACCAAGAAAATCACTTAGAAGATCGGGTTTAAAGATACAAAGCCTTAGAAAGGAAGCATTTTACAAACTGCCAAAATAAGAAAGACTTTTGTTTTTATTGTTGTTGTAAGACAATTGGTTTTAGAAAGAGTTGTATTGTATGGTCCAGGGCAGACAAGACAATTCTGTAAGCTCAACAATACCACATCTGACTCGAGAATTCTTTGGAGGTGGTATTTTGTGTCACATTTGTTTTGCATATGGAATCAACAAATATACTTCTATCTACTCAGGTGCATATGCGTGGATATAGAAATATATTGACTTCCTATGCAAGGGTGTATTTAAAGAACTTGGTAGGTTCTTTCTTAGAAGAATCTAATACTGACTTATAAACACCTAATAGCTCATATGGTGCTGACAGTGTCAATAGCCAAGCACTGATGCGAGGAAATGATACACACACACACACACAATTTCCTTCAAGCTATGAGAAATTAAATTAGGCACAAGTGATTATTCTGAGCCAGCAGGAAAACGTGGATAGCCAGCATAGGTCTGAACCACGGTTAAGAGCTCACAGCAAGGACCACACCGTAACCGGCCACCAGAGATCTGGGACGTCGACTTACCCTGAGCATCCACTGGCGGGGGCACACGGGGAGGAAGTGCAGGACACACAATTGACACGGAAAGGAAAACAATAACGTCAAACTGGCATCGGAGCAGCGCCCGCCTGACCTTCTACTCACGGTCAACAGCTGCTGGCTGGCACATTTCATTCCAATGATCAGACCCACAACCTCCAGAAGCTACAAGCCCAGGCCCCCCTCTCCTGCCTGGCCAACAGCCTTCCTTCTCAGTCACTCCTTCCCAAGTCCTCCTCGCCTTCCTACTTGGTACTTTCCACAACCAGAGGATAAGGGTTTGCTAACAAGAGAGAAAGAATACATGCTTAGCGAGAAAACCTTTCAAGTGGGAGTTACCAAAACTTGGGAGGGAGGGAGGGAGGGAGGGAGGGAGGGAGGACTACAGAGTTCTAACATCACAGTGGGATGATCAAAAAAAAAAATCAAGGAACGTAAATTTTGAATACAACAGTAAACATTCTAATTGTGTGGAACCCTGTGCCCCCCCCCACTCCCCATCCCAGAATTCCCAGTATTTATAACCGTGGTTTTGCAGATGCTGGTGGAAAAACAAAACAAAACAAAACACAAGAATCCACCTATTTAAAGAGCTAATATCAGCTGGGCTGTGGTAGCAAACACCTTTAATACCCGCACTTGGGAGGCCGAGGCAGGCAGATCTCTACGAATCCGTGGCCAGCCTGATCTACAAAGTGAGTTCCAGCACAGCCACGGACAAACCATTTCTGGTTACAGCCGGAAACAAGGGCTCACCGTAAGTCAGTCTTTAATTTTACTTTTACTGTTTTGCCATGCTGAAGACTGAACGCAGGGCCTTGTACATACTAGCCAACTGCTCCCCTCCTGAGCTACATTCTCAAACCAGTTTTTAAATTTAAATTAATAAAACATGTGCTGTGGATGTAGCTCGGCTGCAGAAAATCTGCCTGAGTGTGGGTTTGTCTCAGAAACACCCCTACACACACACACACACACACACACACACACACACACACACACACACCCCTACACACACACACACACACACTGATAATTAACATGAAGGTTAGTCGATGAGAAGTAAGGATACTGGTTTCACACAGTAACATGTCAGAAGCAGATATGCAGCTTAAAGCACCCTGTTTCAGATCCTGTTACTTCACAGTTGGGATCCCAAAGACTTGAGCAGGAAGTGTATCCAAGTTACCCCACTCAGAGGTCAAGACCCCTGGGCCAGCTCCACATCACTTCCCCAGCTTCCTGGGGCCTGGTCTCCTTCACCTTTTATGAATGCTGGCTCTGCCCTATGCCCTTGACCCAGTGCCTTAGACCAGAACTTCTCTGATGTGAAGGTCAAGCCACCTTTCTCTGGACCCTTGCTCTTGGCTTTGTGGACACTTGACAAGCCTGCCTTTGAGGAGAAGAAAGCCTGGTACACTTATCCGTGGATAGAGCAGATCCCAAGTCTGTGTAAATTGATGTCACCTAACAGAAGATATATCACTTAAAGTGTTTGCAACAGAATATTGAGACACTCTTAGATTAGAATCACCAAGCTCTACAGTTCAAAGAGAGCTGAATAAAAAAACGTGGTAAACGATTGTTTGCCGAGTAAGAAGCAGGGGGATGCAAGTTGTTTACAAGCCACATCCTGTATCAAGTGTCTGCCGCTGTCAACGACAAGGCTAATGCCAGGCTGATCTGTACAAAGGCATTTGAAATCTCCCAACGGAACATAAGAAGAACTACCGGATCACGGAGCAGTTTCTGAAAAACATGCACGGGAAAGCTGCCTGATGGCATCGGACAGCAGCCAGGAATGCTGACTGCATGAGTCGGGCTCAGTTCTATCAGGACACACGGAACCATGGAGCTGCGGCTTTCACCTACCCCAGCTCACTAACATTTCACAAGCAGAGTCCAGGCACCTGGCACTTGAAGGATGTGAGCCTTCTCGACTCATGGGGTTTTTATCAGAACGGGAAACTTCAGCTAACCAGAACCCCCACACAACTAGGCTCCGATTTCCTCCCGCCCTTAAACAATGGCTCTTCCATCCTGTTCTCTGCTCAGACGCCTGCTAGGAGAGCACCCCTCAAGATCCTGACAGAATCATGACCCTAGATCCTTCTGGAAGGCTGTGCTACCCCCAATCATTCAAATGTAAGTCTAAAAATATACTTAGATAATTGGGGGGGGGGGGGAGCGTGACAAAGAAATCAAACTCATGTTTTGATTGTCCTTGAGGTAACTAGGAAATCACCCAGAATGCTGCAAGCAGCTGGGCCCACTGGTTCTGAGGACACCTCATCTGGAGAGGAGACCTTGTTAGGACTTTAACAGTACTTCAGAACCCCTGATCACAGCCTCCACTCTGTCAGCCTCAGGCCCAAATGCCTCAAGAAACCTCATAATTCGATGCCAATTATCCCCAAGTCCCAAGGCCAGGCACAATTCATGTTTGGCACAGCCCAGCACCCTGAGTCCTGAATCACCTTCTCCAGCCTGGATGTAGAGCTCATTAGTACCCAGGCAGCCTGCACCAGCACTGTGCAGGTCTAATTGCCACAACTTCCTCTAATGGTCCACTGTGACCAAGTCATCAGGCTGCACCCAGAGGTCCAAATTCTGCTAATTGGACAATGCCAGTGACTATAGGCGGCAGTCGAAAACCCTCTCAGCTCTATGCAGGGCTTAGAGAAAATGGATTCTCTCTACATCCAAGAACTTGAGGCCTCTGACAAGAGAACTCTGAAAGAGATGAGGGGAACAGCTACCTCTCTCCCTTATCCAAGAGGCTCCCAAACCTTCTGTAAGCTTAAGCCTCACTCCTGGACCACCTTTTTGAGATCATGACCACTCCTATTTCAGAGCTGCCAAGCTGAAACCAGGTGGACAGCCTGCTCTTGGGGCCTCAGCCTGATGGACTACAGTAGTCACAACTGTTTCCTGCAGACTCACTAAAACAACACGGGCTGTAAGTCCAATGACTCGTCAAATGCCAGCTGCCAGGTGCCCTCATGAGAGAGAATAAGAAGTTGAGATACACAAGCCCCACAACACACATTGCAGAGAAACTACAGCAGCCAAGAAGGACAGTAAATCTTGAGTGTCTCAGAAAACGCCACCGCAGTCATCTTGAAATGGGCACAGGGTATTTGTGACAACTGAAGGGAAGGGGCCCTTTAAAAAAATGTCAGAGTTTTATGTAGCCATCACCTCCTCCCACAGCTGCCCCCCACCATCTCACCTATGGAAATGGGTTTTGTTTTCATTCTAAATAATCACTGCTTAGTGAGGAAAGAGAAAACTGAGGGTTGGGGGGGGTCTCTCCCTAAAAAGGTTGCTTTGAACACCTTTAGCACTCACTATCGCCCATAAAGCAGCCTGCAAAGAAGAGCCCATCTTATCAGCTGAGATATAACAAACTAAAAAAGAAGGAACAAGAATTGCTGCTCTCTCCTGTAGATGTAACCGTCTTATTAAATAAGAAACACAGAGCCAAATGCAGAGTTAAAAGCCCAAGAGGTCAGAGCAGTAGCTAAGAGCTGAGACTAAAACCCTTTCTTACCCCTCGCTGCCGCTGCCGTCCGGTCTGCCAAAAGAGACCTACTTCCTGTGTGTCTTTTTAATTGACTTTCTGTTCTGCCTTCTCATTGGTTATAAAACCTACCACATGACCTCCTCGTCACTGCCTGTCTATACAGACCTCCAGGTGTTCTATGGTTGGTATTGAGATTAAAGGCGTGTGTCTCCATGCTGGTGGTGTCCTTGAACACACAGAGATCTGCCTGTCATGTGATCAGGATTAAGGGCGTGTGCTACCACTGCCAGACTTCTGCTATGGCTTGCTATTAGCTCTGACCCCCAGGTAACTTTATTTATTAACATACAAATAAAATCACATTTCAGTACAAATAAAATATCACCATATTTCCCCCTTTCTATTTTAATAAAAAAAGGGGGGAAATGTGGTGGTATTGTGTTCCCCAAAATATTGTGCACTCTAATAAACTTATCTGGGGTCAGAGAACAGAACAGCCACAATATTAAACAGAGGTTAGGCAGTGGTAGCACATGCCTTTAATCCTAGGATTCCAGAGGTAGAGATCCGCCTGGATCTCAGTGAGTTCAAGGCCCCACGGGGAAACAGCCAAGTGGTGACTCAGGCCTTTAATCCCAAGAAGTGATGGCAGAAAGCAGAAAGGTATTTAAGGCATGAGGACGAGGAACCTAGAGCTGGTTAAGCTTTTAGGCTTTTAAGCAGCACAGTTCAGCTGAGATCGATTTGGATAAGGACTCAGAGGCTTCCAGTCTGAGGAAACAGGATCAGCTGAGGAATTGGCAAGATGAGGTGGCTGTGGCTTGGTCTGCTTCTCTGATCTTCCAGCATTCACCCCAATACCCAGCTCTGGGTTTGTTTTTATTAATGAGACCTTTTAAGATTCCTGTTACATCCTCCTTCTCCAGAGCCATTTCCCACACTGTCAGACTCCGTGCAAAGTAGATACCGCTAGACCTTTTCTCTTCAAACCCCATCTGACCTGGAGAGGCGAAGATGGCTCCTGGATGGTGACAATTCTTTGGGCTGTCATGAGGAACTAGGGACAGGGGTGGGAAGAGACAGCTCACATCTGCCTGGCTTCCCTTGGTGGTGAACCCTTGCACTCCACCCTCACAAATACGTTAAAAATCCCCTAGAGAGCAGAGCCTAAGTGTCGAGGGTCCACTGCAGCCACTGCTCATGTACTTGGAAGACTCAAGAGAGGGTGCCAGAGATGATGGGCTATGAAAGAGGAGGTGGATGCCATCATTTCTGTAGTAATTCCTACAGGACATGTGCATAATGCATTATCTCAGGGCCTCTAAGAACTTTATGATAAAGCACAGGGGGCACTGAACTGCCCTATTTTGAAGACTGAGGCAGGGGAATGACAAAGACTACCTGGCAAGGGCTTCACACTCATCCATGTCCTGCACTTTAAGAACTTCAATGCATGGACTGAAGAGATGGCTCAGTGGTTAACAACGCTGGCTGCTCTTCCAGAGGACCGGGGTTCAATTCCCAGCACCCACATAGCAGCTCACAATTGTCTGCAACTCCAGTTCCAGGGGATCTGACGCCCTCTTCTGGTCTCTATGGGTACCACACACACATGTGGTGTGTAGATATACAAGGCAAAATACTAATACACATAAAATAATAAAGTAGTTTTTAAAAAAGAACTTTAGCCCAGGTAGGTGGAGCTTCCTCCTATCCCTTCTCCAGGCCACCCTAGCTCTCTAAGGAGGCCTATGCATCACGCGGCCTCTGGTTCAGACACCAGCACACATTGATCACATGGCCTCTGGTTCACACACCAGCACACTCTGATCACATGGCCTCTGGTTCTGACACACCAGCACACAGCACACATTGATCACATGGCCTCTGGTTCACACACAGCACACTCTGATCCCACGGCCTCTGGTTCACACACCAGCACACTTTCACTTACTCTCCAAGTCACACTATTGTTACAGACTTCTCCGTTACCTTTCTTTGCCTTCTTCTGCAGTTTCAGGGTGTCAGAGGACTTCTTCTTTATCTCTTGGCGAGCTTTCTTATATTCTAAGAGGAAGCAGAACATCGAAGAATGTCACCACTCTGCTCAACCTTTATCCCAGAAAGCATAATCTCAGACACACAGTAAACAGCCACCTCCAATACACAATGATAAACATCACAGTGACATTTCACAACAAAGGAGCTGTTTACATGAAAAACCACAACATGCACTACAGTCCTTCCTTGTCCCGCCCACACCAAGAGAGGATGTCATTGGGGACTGCTTTAATTAAAAAAAAAATCACAATGTGTCTGTTAGAATTCAGGAAAGATCGGCCCTTGCGATCCTGAGATGCATTTGCCCAAGGCATATGCAAGCCAGGGTCAGAACGGTTTTCCTCCAGCCCAATTCTGTCCCGCTCACTCTCACATTCAAGCACAGACACGTGGGGTTGGGGAGATGGCTCGGTGGATGAAGTGCTTTGCCGTGGAAGCATGAGGACCCGAGTTCTGATCCTCAGCACCCACAGAAAGAATAAAACCCCAGGTGTGACTATGAGCACCTGTAACCCAGGGCAGCTGGGAAGGAAACAGGAGGGTCCCTGGAGCTCACTGACCGCCAGCCTAGCTGAAATGGCAAGTTCCGTTACAGTCAAAAGAACCTTGCTCCAATCATAAATGGAGAGCTACTGACATTGAACCCTGACCTCCATGACACTTGGCCTCTACATGTGCATCCACGGGTACTCACCCCTACGGGTGTACACACGTGTGAACACACATAATGCAACACACAAGTATTCCTACAATTCCTCTTGGTGGAGGAGGAAGCCCATGGGGGTGGGGTTCTACTTTCTATCTTGCTCACCTCCCATTGCCCCACATTCACTTCGATAAGACAGGACACTCTTTAAATGGCACCTTGCTTTCTAATTCCTCAACAAACTTGTGCTCACCTACACCACCACGGACCTCTGGCTTCCTTGTGCCCCAGCCTGCACCCTGCCTGCAATGTGGTTCTGTCCACGACCCCAAGGGCAGTGACGGTGCCCTGGGCTCTTCTGCACACCCTGAGATGCTGGGGGCCAGTAGCATACATGGCCACTGAAGGTGACGTGAAGGAAGTACTTTCTCACTGTGCCTGGACAGGTTGGCACTCCGAACCCCTGTGGCCTGTCCAGACAGAGGTCACCCCAGCAGATACGCAGAGAGTGACAAGGGCCTAAATCCGCAGAGACTCAGGCTGTCTCCGTTTCACTGGGAATATTAGGAAAGAAGGAACTGATGAGTGTTTCGGTGCATGCACTTGGGATGGGCAGGAGGGGGAATACTGAGTGCCAATCGAGGGACTCTGCCTGACTGCACAGGCCAAGCAGAGCTCTTTGCTACTTTCTCCCCATGATGCAGCTCAGAAAAATCGTTCTTAGACAAGCTTTACACATCAGTCTTCATGTCTCTGTCACAATTAGTTCTGCTATGGAGTCACATAGTTCTATTTTCTTTTTTTATTTTCTCCTAATGAAATGATGGCTGGACACATGTGAACAACCAAGGACTAGTGGGAAAATAAATCCTACAAATTTGCCTACGTCCTTGATAGTACATGAAAAGCTGAAGACTTAAGTACTGTTTCAAACATAGGAGCTAGATCCCAGAAACATCACCAGGGCAGGAAACTTTAAGAAGAGACACAGATTCAAGGTGACATTTTTCCCTAATGAAGGTAAAATATAACTTAAAAAAAAAAATGGGAATCGGGGCTGGTGATATGATTCAGCAAATAAAAGTATTAGCTGCTCAGCCGGGCGGTGGTGGCGCACGCCTTTAATCCCAGCACTCGGGAGGCAGAGGCAGGCGGATCTCTGTGAGTTCGAGGCCAGCCTGGTCTCCCAAGCGAGTTCCAGGAAAGGCGCAAAGCTACACAGAGAAACCCTGTCTCGAAAAACCAAAAAAAAAAAAAAAAAAAGTATTAGCTGCTCTTCCAAAGGACCCGGGTTGAATTCCCAGCACCTACATGGTGGTTCACAACTGTCTGTAACTCCTCAGTGCACACACGTCTTCATTATTTCACAACATTCTCTTATCAAAATGCTTCACTGAAGGTCACTCAAGTTCTTTAGTGACATGGCTCCTAGTGAAAAGGAACACATGACCACTAGAGAGAGCCGATGATCAACTTTGGAGGAACAGTCACCAAAAGAAAAAAAGAAAAAAGAAAGAAAAAAAAAAAAAAAAGAAAAAGAAAAAGAGAAGAATTCATGTATTCTGTGACACCAGTGCATGCCCAGACATGGAACACGGGAATTCAATCACTCTGGGTGCCCGAACATAAAGAGCGAGTGATCTGGATGGATGCAAAGTCCCCAGTGGTTACAGACAGCATCTGGGCATGTGGAATAGTCTTCACTGTCCAGCCTCCAGGAAGCACAGTCAACCATCCCCAAGACCAGAAAGTGGCCGGTCTCAGGAGCCTGACATGGTGTACCCACCCAGCACAGGCTGTCTTCACTGTCCTTCCTGTGCTTAGTCTTGTCCAAGGGCCCTTCGCTCCTGAACAACACAACTACCTTTCTACACATTCCACAACAACCAGCAAGTAAAGCACCTCACAATTAGCCAGCCGCAGTAGCACACGTCTGTTACCTCAATTGGAAGGCTGAGGCAGGAGGACCATTTGAGCTCAGGAGGAGTTCAAGAGCTGCCTAGGCAATGTAGTGAGACCTCATCTCAAAACCAACCCACCAATGAACCAGAATGATCTGAAAAAGGGCCTTCTGGATAGGCCTGTGTGACAGAACTAAAACACACCATCACTCGACAGTTATCAGTGCTACTTCCTCTGCAGATAACACCTGGCTCCCTCTCATGCCACCAAGATCCCCAATGACTGGCAAAAGGAGTCCACAAAGACTTCTTACCCAACACAACACATAAAGAAAATGGCCAGTACCAAGCAGGTGACCCAAGGTCTTTATGTCATGAGGGTCCAGGCCTTCAAAATGTTCTAAAATGTCTTAAGTATGCATGTTTGGCATTGAACCCTCCACTACCCTGGTAATTTGAACATAATTGGCTCCCAAAATCTCAGGGTAATGGCATTATTAGGAAGCAAGGCTTTGTTGGAGTGGGTGTGGCCTTGTTGGAGGAAGTGTGTCACTGTGGGGGCGGACTTTGAGGCTTCCTATGCTCAGGATACTGCCCAGTGTCTCAGCTGACTTCCTGCTGCCTGCAAGATGTAGCACTCTCAGCTCCAGCACCAAATCTACCTGCACACTGCCATGCTCCCTGTCATCATGATAATGGACTGAACCTCTGAAACTGTAAGTGAGCCGCCCCAATGAAATGTTTTCTTTATAAGAGCTGCCATGGTCATGGTGTCTTTTCACAGCAATGAAAACCCTGCCTAAGACAACTACAATCCATGTTAAATTCAGTGACCGAAAAACCACAGAGGAGTAAGACAGAGGAACAGGTGCTTAGCAGTGTTCCATGCCAAGCCAACAGCAGTGATTAACAACGTCAATGGGAACACTTGGGAGCCCTCCTCCCTCAAAGCTGAACCGCCGACAGGAGAAGGAGAGTCGGAGAGGGCTCTGAGCCATTCTGGTGACAGGAGTAACTCAGGAAACCAGTGGTAGCAGCCATGGCAACACTCACAGCTACCACGCCCCCCGCCTCCTGCTGTACCTTTTGCGTGGTCCTTGTCCAGCTGGTTGGCCACTTTCTTCCATTCTTCCATCTGTTCTTGAAGTGGGTTTATCAGGCAATCAATCAAAGCACTTTTGCCAAAAGATAAAGAAGAGACAAAGATTAAGCGGGTACTTCCTGTGTGAGATGCACACCGGGTGGTGGGGCTCGCCTCTCATCAATTCCAGCAC